>VZDJ01001050.1:207762-252786 GCA_008694505.1 Cyanoderma ruficeps | reverse complement strand
TGAAATGAAAAAAAAAGGCGGAATTATTTACTGCCTTTTATATTTTAAGAAACAGCTATTAAGAATCCTTGATCTAATCTGACCTGTAATTCTTCCCATACATTTCTCAGATTTTGCACCTAGGGCCATTGTTAACTTCTAATTTAGCTAGTACTATGCATTTGTGAGAATTCATGACATGTGAAGTGCATAATTCAGGTGCTGATGGCCTTGATTTTTGGGTTTGGTTTCTTTTGTAATAGAACACCTGGTGATGAGTGGGAGGGCTCATGTTTTGGGAAGGCTGGAGAAGACAAAATGAGTGTACAGATTAATACAAAGTAGTGGCATGAGTGTCAGCTATTCTTACTTCCTGATTGTTTCTCTTCTGAATTGTAATTTGTTGTAAATAGGGTCACTGTCCTGAGGAAAAGAGTAATGCACAGAAACAAATCTACAGCAGTGTGAGATTCAGATAACATACAAATCACACAAGTTGTGCAGGTGATCCACACCTGCAGTCATTGCAGACACAGTGTCATTTGTGCTGCTTTCCTAAATGAACAGAGAGAACAACATCAGAAAAGACTGACAAAAATACATGCTACAGAAGAAGGTCTGTCAGGAGAAGCAGAAAGAAAGGGTTTTGTATCATTAATAATGGGGTTTATTTAAGGACCTGGTTTTAGTGTAAAATTAGGAAGAAGGTATTTTTCTTCTAATACTCTCAGATATCAGCTTGGGACAATTTTGTTACTGTAACAAAAAAAAAAAAAGAAAAAAGATGTTTCCCTTTGGTCTAATTGGAGTCAGCTGCTGCCATGCTCAGTTTTAGAAGTTCATGCCATTCAGTATGAACCTCTTTTGCCATCTGCTGAAAATACTAAAGATAAGTCATCTGCAGTTTATTTTTGGATAGGTCATGTTAGGTAAATGGGCTGATGCTTCTTGTGTTCCAAAGACTGAATGTTATGCAAAAATAGGATAGGGGAATGGGAAGAGTATACCAAAATAATGCAGCCAACATTTTCTGAGCACTGTGCAATGAAACAGAACCATTGGGCAATGCCTGAAACTAAGCTACTTCCCTGGCAGCTAGCATGATATGTCTGGATTTCCAGTTTTGTGCATTTGTTCTGACATTGCCTGAAGGACGCATGTGACTTCTCTGGAACAAAAGTGGCATTACTGTACCTGAACAGCATGGAATGGCAAATGACGTCACTTCATACACCTTTTCTTTAATTTTTAACAAAGGCTGGAAAGCTAATAATGTGTTATTTTTTCCACTTACAGGAATACTGTACATTCCTAGCCTTTCAAAGGTGCATATAAACACAATTCAGCTCAAGCTTGCATTTTATAACAATCTCAGGGAAAGGCAAAGAAATTGCAATTTAGCATCTGAAACAGTGGCTAGCACATTTACCTATTTAAAATTCCTGGGTTTTCAAAAATTGAAAGCTATTTCCATATTTGTTCCTCAAACACTCTCAGTATCCGAGCTTTCTGTATCTAAAACCACAATTTAGAAAAGTGAGTGGGAAAATTTGCATGCCTACAATATAAATTTTCAAATGCTAGGTTTTCAGAGGAAGATCAGTTATCCGTATTGCTCAGGTCTTTTTGCATTGTATTTAAATTGAGATGCTCAAAGTCACTGAATGGTTAGGGTTGGAAGACCTCTGGACTTCACCCAGACCAACCTCCTTGCCAAAGCAGGGTCACCTTGAGAGGGTGACACAGGAATGTGTCTGAGTGGGTTTTGAATGTCTCCAGAGGGGGAGACTCCCAGCCTCCCCAGGCAGCTGCTCCAGTGCTCTGCCATCCTCAGTGTAAAAAAGTTCTTCCTCACACTGAGGTGAAAATTCTTGTGCTTTAGTTTAGGGCTATTACTCCACATTCTGGCTTTGGGCACCACAGAAAAGAGTCTGGCACCATCTTCCTGACACCCACCTTTGAGATGTTTCTATGTATTGATGTGATCCCCTCTCAGTCTTTTCTTCTCCAGACCAAACAGGCCCAGCTCCTGCAGTCTCTCCTCGCAAGAGAGAAGCTCCAGACCCCTGACCATCCTTGTGGCTCTCCACTGGACACTCTCCAGCAGCTCTTTGTCTCTCTTATGCTGAGGAGGCCAGAACTGGACACAGCACTCCAGGCGTGGCCTCATTAGGGCTGTGTAGAGGGGAAGGGTCACCTCCCTCAACCTGCTGGCCACACTCTTCCCAGTGCATCCCTGGATTCCTTTGGCCCTCCTGGCCACAGGGGCACTGACAGCTCATGCACAGCTTGTGATCCACCAGGAGCCCCAGGTCCTTTTCCACAGAGCTGCTCTGTAGGAGGTCAGCCCCAGCCTGTGCTGTCACCTGGGGCTGTTCCTCCCCAGGTGCAGGACCCAGCACTTGCCCTTGTTGAGCCTCATTAGGTTTCTCTGTGCCCAACCCTCCAGCTGATCAAGGTCCCACGGAATGGCAGTAGAGCCTTCAGGTGGATCAGCCACTGCCCCCACTTTAGTGTCAAGCAAACTTGCTGAGGGTGCATTTGATCCCTTCCTCCAGGTCACTGATAAACAAGCTGAATAAGATTGGTCTTACTATTGATCTTTTGGGAATACCACTGACTGCAGGTCTCCTGCTGGACTCTGCTCCACCATCATGACTGCCTGAGCTCTGCCATTCAGCCAGTTGTTGATCAGTCTCCCTGACCATTCCTCTAACCCTTCTTCTAACTCTACTCTAGCTCTTCCTGAACTTACCTATGAGGATGTTATGGGAGACAGTGTCAAAACTCTTGCTGAAGCTCAGGTAGACAACATCCACTTGTTGTGGACATCTCCCTTCACTGACCCATCCTGCCATGCCATCACAGAACAGAGATTGGCCCAGGCCTGATTTCCCCTTGATGAATCCATCCTGACTACTCTTGATGTCCTTGTCCTTACATGCTTGGTCATGGCCTCCAGAGTGATCTGTGCCATCACCTTTCCAGGGCTGGAGGTGAGGGTGCCTGGCCAGTGGTTTCCTGGGTCCTCCTTGTTGCCCTTTTTAAGATAGGAATGACACTGGCTTTCCTCCAGTCATCAGGTATCTCTCCTGTTCTCTCAAGGATGGTGGAGAGTGGCTTAGTAACAGCCAGCTCCCTCAGTGCCTGTGTATGCATCCCACCAGAGCCCATGGATTTTTGGATATTAAGTCTGCCTAGCCAAAGGATCTCTAACCAAACCCTTGACAGCCAAGGGGAAGTATTCCTTTCTCCAGCCTTCCTCTCTTACCTCCAAGGTTTGGGATTCCTGAAGGATGGCTTCAGCAGTAAAGTCTGAGGCAAAGAAGGCATACAGTAATCCCACCTTCTCCATGTCTTCCATCATCAGGATACCCAACTGATTCAACAGTAGCCCCACGTTTTCTTTAATCATTTTGCTGCTGATGTACTTCTCCTTGATATCCCTTGCCGGACTCAATTCCAAGTGGGCTTCAGTTTTCCTGATCACATCCCTGCATACTCTGAGGAGTCCTCCCACATGGCCTGTCTCTTTTGCCACAACACATATATTTATTTCTTCTGTTCAAGATTATTAGAAGCTCCCTGTTCACCCATCCAGGTCTCTGCCCCTTTCCCCGATTTCTTGATCATGGTGATACACTGGTCTTGATTTAGGAGAAAGTGATGCCTGAATATTGACCAGGTCTCTTGGAACTCCTCCTCTTCTAGAGCCCCATCCCATGGGATTCTTCTAGTAGGTCTTTGAAGAAGCCTAGGCTAACTGTCTGGAGGTTCATGGATGTTTTCCTGGTAGCTGCTTTGCTTCCTCCATGAAGGATCACGGCTGGCAAGGCTTCCAGCAATGTTCATGTTCAGTTCCTCCTGGTTTGTTAGTGCAAGGTCCAGCCACACACCTTTCCTCATTAGCTTCTACGCCACTTGCATCAAAAAGCTATCTTCAGTAATCTGCAGGAACTTCCTGGACTCTGTCTGCCGAGCCACGTGCCTTCAATGAATATCAGGGTTGTTGAATTCTCAGAGGAGGACTAGGGACTGTGATCTCAAGACTAATTCCAGCTGCCCATAGAAAGCTGCATCAATTTCCTTGGCCAGGTCAGGTGGCCTGTAGTAAACAGCCACAACAGTGTCACCCATTTTAGCCCGTCCCTTAATTCTTACCCATAAGCTCTCAACTCCTTGTCTGTCCCTGGCCAAAGCTTGATGCTCTTTCACATAAAGACCAACTCTACCTCCTTACCTTGCTGACCTGTCCTTTCTAAAAAGTACACAAAAAATCCATGACAAAATTCCAGTAGTGATCTATCCCATCATGTCTCTGAAATCACTGTGAGATCGTGGCTCTGTGACCACACATAAGACTTGCAGTTCTTGTTTATTCCCCATGCTCTGTGCATTTGTGTACAGGCACTTCAGGGAGGCAGTTGGGCATCCAAGTTCCCTAGGAGGGGTGTAAGAGGATTCCCCGTAGCCAGACACACCCTTGCTGTGTGAGGTTAGCCCTAAGACTCTTGTCTTGAGGCAGCCAAGCTTGCCCTGGTTGACATGGCCCACTCTCAAGGAGGAAGCAATGACATGAGCATTTGGACCCCAGCCAAGTCATTCAGTTTAAAGCCCATGTCACCAAAATGGCTAGCCAGTCATTCCTTTAAAAAATCCTGCCTGTTGTATAGAAGACTCTTTTGAAGCATAGTAGCCTGAAATAATCAGAAGACTGTAAGTAACCTGGGAACTTTACTCTAATTTCAAAATTACTCCAGACACTTTAGGTAGCAGAATTCACTACTGAAACTAAAAGTCTATGTGCAGCTGTGAACTATGGCCCTTTAATTGCTTTTCAGAGTTGGGACTAGCATCCCTGTCACCTACTTTTAAGTGGTTAACATAACTATGAAAGTGGAGGTTTTGTTACTTCCAGCTTTTAAGTACTTGTCTATAAAAGTGCCATAAGCGTTGTTGTTGTACCTCCTCAGTACCAGAGAGACATAAGCCCCTCGGAGCAGGTTGAGCAGAGGGTTACAAAGATGATTAGGAACTGGAGCATTTCTCATATGAGGAAAAGTTGAGAGAGCTGGATCTATCTACCCTGGAGAAGGGAACACTGAAAGAGGACCTCCTCAATATCTGTAAGTATCTGAGGGGTGGGTGTCAAGAGGGTGTTTCCAGGCTCTTCGTGGTGGTGCCTAGGAACAGCACAAGAAGCAATGGGCAGAAAGTGATGCACATGAAGTTCCACCTAAACATGTGGAAAAAACCCTTTATTATGTGGATGACTGAGCACAGGAACAGTTTGCCCTGCTCAAACAGAGGGTTTGAGAAGTCTTCCTCACTGAAAATATTTAAAAGCCATTTAGACACATTTCTGCATACCTTGCCCTAAGGGACCCTTCTTGAGCAGGGATGTTGGATTAGATGACTGCCACTGGTCCCTTCCAACATTCTGTGATTCTATGATTATTATTGCTGCTGTTATTATTATTTTCTTGTTTTGCCATTTTTCTCTTTTTAAAATTTTCATATAGCTTGAAATCTCATTAATTAAAAGACATTGAAGAACTCAGACTGCAGAAGAGTGTATAGCAACACATGGGTAAGGTTCAGCATGATTTATGTTGGCATTTACTTTTTAAACAAGTTTAGTATTTGTGTCAGATTACCAAACATAAAATGTGAACTAGTCCTATTATCCATGAAAGTGACACAGAGAAAGCATCTTCACAGCCACCACCAATGTCCCTCCATGCTGAGCTGGGCCCCTGGCAGGAGGGAGGCACAGGTGACCAATTCATTTATGGTCACTTATGGCCTGGGCCATTCATGTGAGCTGTAAAACCCTCTGCAGCAGTGCCATCTGACTGGCTAAGTAATGTGTGACAGGTGTGGAATGCTATTCCTCATACCTAGTTCTCTTTGCATTCTGTAAAAGAGCAAGCAGATGAGTTCAGAAAATCCAGAGGAGAAGAATAGTTAGGATACCTGCTCATCTTCATATAGGCATAAATTTTGCAAAGGCTTTATTCAGTCTTCACAAAGAATGGGAAGACCAGATCAATACCAATAAATCATTTTGATGTTGATCATTGAAAATTCTATAATAATTTTGCTCATTGTCATGAAATAATTTTGATCACTCCCATGCTGGACTAAATTTTAATGATCAACCGCCTGCAAAAAGGCTAACTGATCTTAAGATGTATGCAAGTAAAGACAGTATTCATGTACATAGCCAGATGGGTTTCCTTTCCTCGGCATTTTTTAAATTAGTTTTTTGAGAGTTACAAGAATGATTACATTTCTTGTTCTCGTCATATTTGTGGAAGCAGAAATGCAAACTAGAGGCATGCTGTAGCTTTTTGTTGATTAATTCCTTGGGGAGAAGAAGCATAAGTACAGAAAAGAAGCATAAGTACAGAAAAGAAGTTTAAGAAATGAAATTTTGATGCTGAGCTACTGAACAAGAAATATTGTTCCCACCTTGTTTAAGTAAAGACCTTAGCTAATTAATTTGGCTCTTCTACTTGCCCATCGTTATCCAAAATTATTTATCCTTCCCTTCCCTTCCCTTCCCTTCCCGCCGCTCTCCTGCCGAGCCCGGGCCCGCCACACCCGGCGGGGTCCGGGGGGTGTCCCCTTGTCCCCTCCCCGCAGGGTTTGGGCCCTTTCGGGCCCCGTCCGGCCCCCGAGCGGGCGGTGCTCGCCCCCCCGGCCGTGTCCCCTCCCCTCAGGGTGACATCACNCCTGCCCGGCCCTGCCCTGCCCTTCCCTGCCCTTCCTTGCCCTTCCCTTCCATGCCCTTCCCTTCCCTTCCCTGCCCTTCTCTCTTTTCTCTTTTTTCTCCTCTTTCTTCCTTTTCTTCTTCCTCTTCATTTTTCATTTTTTCACTTTTTCCTGAGTTTGAGTTGATAGGCTGTTAGTAACTGCAAATTGTCAGATGAATTCTGCATTGATCTCTTATTTCTCCACTTACTGCTTTCCATACTTCACATCCCTTTGGAATTTAATTTTAATCAACTAAATAAGACTCTTATCTCTGCGGATTGGTAGTGTAGCAGATAAAGTACCAACCTCCATGCTTTCAGATGGGAAATGAAAAACCATACTTGCTATAGGAAAAACCAGCATCTTCTTTCAGTGGAAAAAATCGAAACAAACACCACAGTAAGAAGCACTGAAAGTATTTTTTTTGTCATGACAATTCCTTAGCAAACTCAGAGAAACCAAAAATGCTTCATATTTTATTTCGTCATCTTTCCTGATGAAGATTGACGTTGCTAGAAAATATTACTCACATTAATTAATTTTGGAGATTTGAACAGGTTTTTTAACTTGTCAAAAAGCACTTGGAGTAGTAAAGAACTACAAAAAGTAGGGAAGAGAAGGAGACCTTGTAGAAGACAATTGTTACTTGATCTTTTTATCTTGTTGAGGGATTTGAAAGTGTAGGGTTAGAGAAAATCTTCATTTTTTTCTGCAAATTTATCATGCAAATTACATTCTACAGCCTGGAGAGGGCCCTGTACTGTTCTAAATTATAAAACAGAAAAATTGTGGAGGAAAAATTTCCAAGACATCTGAAGAAAACACTGCTGCAGATAATGGACGCACTGTAAAAGCAGTGATTATGTGAGACTGTAAAAACATTCAGGCGCAAAAAGACAATTTCACATCTTCCCTGTCAATCAAATGTCACTTTCAGCCTTTTGGCAACTCCAGTGTCTTTCAATCTGTGTTTAATTTGCAAAGTGAGACTTATTACCAAAACAATACCTTTTTTTAGGATGTAGAAAACACTTAGTGAAGAATACATTTTTAAAAATTGTAAAGTTATCCTTTTGCAAAAACAAGAATGTGATCCAAGTCACACAATCTGTTGTGATGGTTTTCTACACGAATTGTAAAAACTACATGGTTTTTTAAATAATTGTGAAAAGAACACATCACTCAGCCTCTCAAGCTATGCTCATGCTCGTTCTCTTAAAGCAATTTAGATCACTATTCCAAAATGCTGAGAGGTCCAATAAGCTGAGGCACTCACTACTCGGTATTGATCCCACGTCCTTAAAGGAAGCTTGACTCCAGCTACAAATTTGGCATCTTCATCCTATCTCTTAGAGCATCTCAGTTTGGCAAGACCTAAGAAGTAGATTTTGTGTCACATAGTTATTAAGTTTGCTTTCAACTCCAGGTACTTATTCCCACTAAAAGTTGTGTGAATTTGCTAATGAGTGACACAGTAGCTTGTTGTAGATTCTTTAATGTGCTTCCTCAAGTATTTTCCAGATTTCATTTATCAACATAGAAGATGTATATATAGCAAATCAACCAAAACCAGTACTAAATTTATATTTGTTTTGAAAAACTGATAAATTCTTTTTTTTTAAATTCAGCTATTTATTATCATGAATTTGTGTGCTGAGAAATTCTGCCAAAAATTTTTTACTCTGTCAAATTCTTACCTATAATGTTGCATATCACAAGGTCTTCCATTAGATGGTCCCATAACACTGACATAAGCAGAATAAACTACTACTGGTAAAATTGTTAAAATTGCTACTTAAGTGCAAGTATCTGGGATGAATACTAGTATTTTGCTTGTAATATCTAAGAGCTGAAGTGAAGAAACACAGACACAATAGAAAACAATGTAATGAAGTGACACAATACAGATCTAAGTTCAAAACAGTAATGTAAAATCATTAATTATGAAATCTTTTCTTTCCTTTAGAGTAGCTGTTTACTTCCTTTTAGCACAAGTTATTGTTTATCATGTGTTGGACAATGTTGACTTTGTATCATATCTTGATATTAATGTCATGTCTTTATCTTTTCTTTGAGTTTTATCATCTGTTCCACATGTATTTCAGACCATGGAATGTTCTTGTTCTCATTATGTAATAAAATCTTGAGATTTTGGAAACCAGCATTTTTTACATACCAAGCAATCTCTCATTCTTTATAATTATTTGGTATCCTTAGAGAATGTAAATGTGGTACTTTAAACTTTTTCTGCAAATGACTTAAAACTTGATTTCATTTTAACAAATTAAACTTAACAGAATTCATATAATTCCAGGCAAATTTGCATGTTATAGGTACATTTTAATTTGTGCCATGGTTTAACTAAAAAGTAGACCATTGTCAAGAAATTTGTAGTATTCAAATTAGTTCTTATCTCCTCTGTGTTTGGAAGACTTATGGTACTCATGAGAGGTTCAATGCAAAATAATTGTTCTTGCAACTTATACTGTAACTGAATAATGAATTACATAGTATTAGTAGAACAAAACACATTTCTAGGAGTTACTTTCTAATGACTGTAAGGTCTATGCTTAAGCACAGAAGGTTTCAATCAGGATAAATATTTTATCCATAAATCTTTTGCAATGAAATCTTTTACCTGGAAGATGCCTTGAAAATAATCCGACAATTAGAAAATTATGTTTTCTTTTATCTTGATCCAAAGAGAGCTATGAAAAGGATTCTGATAGCTAATTGCAATAAGGTTTTTTTAACCCCTGTAATTCTCAAGGTAGCTAGAGCATTACATCACTTTTCCTGTGGAAAGGCAAAATTCCTCTTAAAGTACTTTTATGGTTCATAATGAAACTCTAGGACTTGTACTTGCTCAATTTTCCCTACCTTTTATTATGCCATTGTAGCTGAAATTGATTATAGGAAAAAAAAACTTTTTGGTTTCCTTTATTAATTTAATTCTTGTAAAGTAAGCATTTATAATTTACTTTAGATTTATAATATACAGGCACAGCAGTGGGAAAGACTGTGAAGTCTGCAAAGTTTAGAAACTTAATTTCTTGGTGGGGGAAAAAAAGGAGGAAATTATTATCTTTAACTTGATGTTTCAATTTGTCAGTATGCAGTATTCCTACTGGAAGACCTTTACTGAAGTTTTTATGGTTGAACACTCTGAAGAGTAAGAAAATTGCTTCAGAATAAATAAGAACCCTAACATTTTACACTAAAGCTAATTTTCACATGAGAAAACCTCAGCAGCAAAGCTTCAAAGCCTCAAAATGTCATATTCAGAGGCATAACTTCTGTCTGAAGATGAATTCTGCAAACTTTTTCTTTCTAGAAGTATACAATAGGATTGTATAATAGTGCTCATGATATGTTTTTAATGAGAGTTATTTAACCTGCCTAGAGGCTAGCTACAAGGTTATCGGTATTTAAGGTGAAAAAAAATTGGCTAAGTACAGTAGATCATTGTTTTTAAAGCAGAGCAGCTATGTATGCATTGCTTGAGTATGTCCTTTGTTTTGCAGTATCTCATTTTGATTTTGAGAATAAATGACCTGGATTTTACCTACATCAGGAAAAAAAAATTACAGTTCATAGAGTAAACTGCACTTATTGCCTTATTTAGTTCTTGTAATTTAGTTAGTTGCATCCTTCATTTTATATTTTTATTTGTCAAGTTTAAATTAATAAATAAATAGAACAAAAGTTGATTCGTATAAGTGCAATATTGTTGATTTCTTTTTGAGCTTACATTTCAAGACATACAGTTTAGATATAGGAATGGTCATACATACCACAGGGTTTCCAGAAATATGCAAGCTTGAACCTGATCCCATTTCTTGTCAGAATTGAAATCTTTTATGTTCATTTGCTTGTGTATTTTGTTTTGCATCCTGAATCAGATCAGTATTCTTAGGAAATAAAGCCTTTTCTTTAGGTTTTATTCTACTTTATTTTGTAAACAAATAGTTCAACCTTTTTTAAAAATAAAGCCTTACAGAATTTCATGAAAAGGATTAGTTCAGTAGTTTAACAATCTCAGAAATTATATTTTGAGGGATATTGAAATTCTGAATTCTGTATGGTTTTAGATCATCTGAAATAAGGAAAGGCTATTCTCAGCATCCTGGGATATGTACAACCTTATGTGTGCTACAAGTTGGTATTGCATTAAGTTCCAAAGGCAGTGCACATTTCAAAACTGCAGTGTGCTAGCTGGTGTTAAGAAAAACCAAAGTTTTTCAGAAGTCACAGATAGTCATGACAAATAGTAGGGAGGAAATGCTAAGTGTAGTAAGAGAATATAATTTCCCTGGTCTTGATTTGGTATTTCTGAGAACATTAAATGTAGTATTTTTAATGAAAAAAAACCAAACCCAAACAATAAAATTTAAACAAACACAAGAAATATCAGCCAAGTGGGTCTGTTCCTGAGCTTGACTACTATCCATTTTAGATGAAATCAACAGTGGAACAAATATTAGTTCTTAGAATTAGAAGCTTGTAAAACCATTTCCTACTGAACAAGGTACCAACAATGCCTCCTGAACATAATCATATTGGTTAGCATTTAATGGGATGGTGTATTTTCTCCCTGACATGTTCTTCTAGACCCCTGTTGCTCTGCCGAGCTGGTGCATTTTGTTCGGCTAAGACAAAGAGACAGACACTCTCGTGCACATCTATCGGCTGATGTTGTGCTTGGGTTACAACAGCTTGCTGCTCTTCAGACTGGGACCAATCTGAAGGTCCTGATGGGAAAATCAGAACTTCTTTTCAAGGTTCACAATACCTAATAATTTCCCTTCATTTTCTCCTATTTCTGCTTTTGTTTTCTACTGAATAAATTTTATCCTCAGTGACCTAAAGGTGCTGTAGAATTAAGTTCTATCCTTTTAAGATTTAGATTAATAGTTAATGTTAGAATATGGGAGTTTTATACATATATATTGATGTTAGCCTAAATTGTAAGGAAAAAAAACCCTCAATGTGATCTGTTTTCAGAATTTTTTAAATTTTCATTTGATACAATCCAATTACATATATCTTTAAGATTTTATGGACAGCGACAGTATTCTTTGTGTGTTAAATCAGTCTTGTAGTATAGGTGCAATGTTTGTGCTTTTCTACTTTTTTTTTCTCATTATTTTTGAAGGAAATTTGTTTTCAAAGGCTTTGAATCTGCTAATTTTTACACGTTTCTAGATTTTTAAAATGGCTGTAACTTATCGAACTGGGCACTAAGGGGTGCTGTTTCATATTCTTTGTGTGCACTCTGTCTCTGGTCTGCACACACGTACCTGCACACGCGTGCTGCTGCTCTTGCACTAGCTTAGCACGTCTACAAGTTTATCACCAAGTTAAAAAAGACAACATGAAGTAAAATCACATAAGGTTTTTTGATCTTATACATAGTGCCTGACTAGCATAGAGTGAGGAAAATCATCGTGGCTTTCAGGTCTGCTACAGAGTCATGGTAGTGGTGAAGATGCTCATCATGTAAAAAATAGGCAAGATAGAGCTCCCTTACAATATGATGAAGGGGATGGGCTCACACTAGAAATCCAAAAATGGCTGTATATAATGACATGGGAGATATTTGAAATGGGAATCACCAATCTAAATTCACCTTAAACAATTAAACAGGCCATGGGAGAAAGCTTTTATCATCTATAACAAAAACTTATGCTGAATCAGGTCTGTGAATATATGTGCCAGCTTCTGGGGGAACAAGTGGTTGGAGTGGTTGTACCTGTCATTAAAAAAATTCAGCTAATTAAAAAAGATATTATCCCTCATGTGCCTTAAGTGTTTCTGTTAAATTGTGTAAGAAAAATACATAAACAAATATTGTCAGAATGATTATAGCTATTTCTTGAAAAATAGCATGGCCAAGTTGTGTTTTGTTTTGCAAATCTTAAAGAGCCATTGAAATAAATGCAGAAACCTGTGACTAACAGGATTAGTCAGGTGAGATAAACTACATTACAAGAAAATAGTATGAACTATGAAACTTAGGTGTTGTATACAGTTTTGTAGAAACAGCACAAATTTTGTGTTTGTGTTTTTTTCCTATTTGTCTGCTAAAGCTTAAAAAGGCACATGTTTTCCCTATTTGGTTGTTCCTTACCTTAATCATATTCTGTAACTATACATCATCGAGTTTTGTCTTCACCCAGACTGAGTCAGAATTTTTTTCCACAGAACCATTCTTGGTTTTTAACATACCAGCTCTCTAAAAAGGGAATGGTGTTGTACATATACGTACGAATTATCACTGAGTATTCTTACTGTCTTGTGCATTTCTACTCCTGCAGGAAGTCCTGGCCCTGATTCTAAATCTGATGATGAATCACACATAAGGTATAGCTTCTCCAGCTTGCATGTGATTTGGAATTTTCTAACTAAAATAAATATGTCTTGCTACTCTGAATTTAAGTAACCATTAGTGTGATTAACTCAGAATTTCAAACCGACATCTACATTCTATGTCAGTTTTAAAAAGGAAAAATTGTGTATTTGCACCAGAGTGATTTAGTAAGGCACTGAGGTCCACTCTGATGACCTCACAACTCCAACCTTCTTCTGTTCTTGTATTTTATTTCTCCTACAAGTTTTGCAGTGATGAGCATGGGACTTCCATGCAAAGGAAACTAAGATTTTTACGGTATTCCATATTGCAGACATGCTTGTCCAATTGCCACATATGACGAGCTGGACAGTAAAGAAGAAAGTAAGCCTTATCAGCCAATAACTGTGGCCAGAGGGAAGAAGAAACAATTCATTGGCAGCTTCATAGGAGACTACTGTCTGACTAGACATTCAGGTTTTTGTTGCTCAACTTTTTGTTTTGGTCTTGTGTTTAGTTTTCTCTTCAACAAGTCTGGATTTGCTATCTGAAAATTGAGTTTCTTCAAGTAATCTTAAGTAGTGACATCAAAAAAATGTGTGAAATTAGAAAAATTTTAGCAGAAAAATGCATATTACAATTCTGTTCATCTTTTACAGCTAACAAAATATCTTTGAATAAGTTAATGGGATATTTGAAAGACAAAAATGGCACTGTGAAAGATGAAAAGGAAAAATAAATAAGAAAGGATATAATTTAGGATAAGCGTTGTTCACAATATCACATGGTTAAAGACTTTCCCAGTAAAGTAGAGACTGGAAATATGTATGTAAGTACTACTGCTATAAGGCAGAAATAAATAAATAAACTCTACAGCTTGCAGACCTCTAGAGTTTATTTGCCTACCTGTGGAATACACTGTAACTTTCTTCTGCAGCCCTGTTTATACTGGTATTTCAGTGTTCTTTTAGAAAATATTTCGAATGCTTTATTCTGCAGTCTTCATACATATCTTATTCACCAGAATTTCATGCTTATTTAATGGAAGATGAAAGCTACATTGAACCTCTATTAACAGATTTGTACCTGGATCCATTTAGATGGCACATGCCATGGTGGTAAATGGTGGTACCCAGAAAAGTGGGATCTAGTGGCAAATATGCATTGCATGGTTCTGTCATTCAGCATCACTCAAAAAAATTGTGAGTTGTATGCTAACTGATGGGTCTCCATCATGTTCATGCAGTGACAGAGCTGCACAGTGGCTGAATCTGGCAGGTACTTCTGGAGATCATCCTGATCACATCTGCTCAAGCATCTGGTTTACTATCTCCAAGGTGAGTTTGCCTGCTGCTTCCTTGGGCAAACCTGTGCCACTGTTGGATCACATTCAGTGTAGAAAATTTTCAGGATTTTTTTTCTTGTGTTTAAAAGGAATTTCCAGTATTTCCTTCTGTGTTCGTAGCCCTCTGTTCTGCAGCTGGTCACCAGCAAGAAGAATCTGCCTTTGTCCTCTTCTCACACAGACATGCATAATATTAGCAAACTGCTGAAGCCCCCTTGAGCTGCTCTTCTTGAAGCCAAAGGCTCACAGAAGTTTCACCCTCTCCTTTTGTTACAGACAGTCCAAGACCTTTGTTATCGTCACAGTTCTGCCTTTTGCCCAGTTGTGCTCTCCGTTATGTTTACGTCTCTCCTGAACTGGGGAACCCAGTAGGGAAACAACAGTCAGATGGGTCTCATCAGTGCCAAGTGGAGGTGAAGAGTCACTTCACTTGACTTTCTGGCAATGCACTGACTAATGCAGCCCAGGAGGCTGTTGGCATTCTTTTCCACTTAGCTTGTTCATGAACAGTTTGAATGCCCAGAACATTTTCTGACAAGGTGATCTCCAGTCAGTCAGTTTCAAGCCTGCGCTGGTGCATGTCCTTATTCCTCAAACAGAAGAAGGGCTTGCCATTCAACATTTTGTTGAACTTCTAGAAGTTTCTGTTGGCCAACCACTCACTCCAGCATCTCGGGTGTCTCTGGACTGCTGCAAATCTACCTGGTCTACCAACCACTTTTCCCAAATCTGTTTCACCTGCAAAGTTCCTGAGAGGGCACTCTGGCCCACCATGCAGGTCATTCAGGAAGATACTGTATACTGTTGGAACCAGTATTTACACCTGGGTTATCTACACTGCCTACTGACCTACAGCTGGACCTGGTGGTGCTGGTCGCAACTCTGTGTGCTCAGCAATTTAGAGATTTCTGTTTACCTCAATGTCCACTTATCCAGATCCTAGTTCATCAGATTATTTTAAGAGAACTTTCTGGGAAAACATGTAATGGAATTAAGCAGAAATTTCTTCTTGCTGGCAGTGATATGTTTTACTTTAGGCTTGATAAGACTGTGCTATAGATCATCTCAGAACCATCTTCTGAAATACAGACTAGAACCAATTATTTTGTTATTTAAACTCACGTCTTCTAATATACCACATTCCTTTACGAGCCAAGAAATCAGCATTCCTATGTACTTTTGTGTAGAAAATATGTAAAAGGAGACCAGTTAAGTTTGGATTAATTTTCAGTTTTCAACGAAGTTAAGATATGGAAGCTCTTGGTTTTTCTTAATTATTTTTTTCATCAGTGGCTGTTCATTTTCTTTTCTTAAATTATTGTATTGAAACAGCAACCCAACAGACAAGTAAGAAAACTCACAGTGAAATAGGGAAAGCAGTATTTTAAAACAGATGCTTATAGAAGCCACTGTGTCTATAGATATCTACAACAAAAGAAATGTGGCCTACAATACAGCTTATCATATGGCACAAGGAAAAATGCTGAAATATGAGTTGTTTGGCAAACACTGAGATGAAAAGAGGATTCCATGTATGACAAAATAGCTATCAGGATGCAGACTGAACAGACATAAAAAAAATCCATGATCTGTCTTATATTTCACATGCAATGTTTTGCACAGCTGTCTTAGTTTTCAATGAGCACTGTAAAAATATTATTTTCAATATATAGAAGTATGTGCACACTCTCTATCATGTTTATGGTAGTGGTGCTAGAGGAGGAGGTCATCCATGCTCAAAATCCTTCCCTCTGTTATCTGATGTCTACTTTACTTTATACCATCTGCTGGTTGCTGGGCCCATCTCTCCTGTGTACAGATGATCCATTTCAGATGCCTGCCTTCTCTTTGCCAAGACCAAGCACTGGCATGGTCTAATTGCCTGTCTGGTTGCTTTCTTGTTGCCTTTGGAAGGCTGTGCTCTCACTGCGGCTTTTGTGGTTGTTTCCATCAGGCAGTGTGGTCCTTCTCAGAGGCACGAGCATGCCAGACAAACCTTTTTGAATCTATGCCAGACCTCTTCCTTGGGAGGTGAAGCCAAATATCATATATTTAAAACTGTAATGGTTTACTTGTCCACCTAGCTCCTGTCTCCTGAAGTCATTACTTGTGGTTTTACTTCACTGTTAAAATACTCTTCCGTTCTCTTGCCTCTCAGCTCTACCTATTTTCAACTCGCTGCTTAACAAACTCTTTGTAGGTAAAGTGGAGAGATTCTGCTGTTCTACTTAAGACTTATTTTTTATTCTTTTTGCGTCAGAAGGAAGCAGAATGTGTTTCTTATTAAATGTGAAATTCTGTTTAAATAATGTTTAGGAGCTGTCGTAAATCAACTAAAGCCAGGCTACTTTAACATTCTGTGTCTAGCAAGTAACTATGCAATATAGTGGACAATTAAATCTAAATAGTGCTGCTATTAAAGTAATGGGATTTTTAAAAAATATTAAATTAATGGTCCTTTCAAGATTTTGATGTTAGTCTGCATACAGTGTTTCCCTAGTAAGGTACTTATCTCACTAATGATTGATCACATTTACATAGCTTGCTCTATCAAGATATACTCTGACCCACTATTAAACATTAGTCAGTTAAAGATCACATTATTGCTACTCAAGATTCACAGTTATTAAGGCTAAGTCATCTTCTCACAACAGATAAAAAATACTCAAGGTAAGAACAGAGCAGTCAGCTTTCTCTTCAGGCTTGGTGTTTAGCTTGAAATAAATTGTCATTGAGGCTTTAGTAGCACATTCCAGCTAAATTACATCAATCCACAACAGAGATATATTCATCTCATATAGATCACTAGATATCCAGCACAAATAGCCTACTTTAGTTAAATCCAAGTATGTTTACTAATATAATCTTGATTTTCCAGACAGAGATATTCAAACATCTACAGCAAAAGGAATGACAATGCATTTACAATCAATCAACACTCTTTCTTGTAATACTATGAAACTATATTACTTCAGCAAGTCTGGTTGTAGGACAAGAAATGAAATCTCTTACAATGTTTTTAATCTTCAGGTTATTGTAGGAATTGCGCAAAAAAATTTAGCATATTTATGTATTAATATATATGAACCAGAATAGCTTACTTCTGTTTCTCTTTTGAATGGCTATTCCTTATTTTGGTTTGGTTTGTTATTTCGGGTTTGGTGTTTTTTTCTCACATATTCATGTGTTGATTAAAAGGGAATAGACTTTTGCTCATGCTATACTAAATGTGACAGAGTTGGGTAATACCAGAGTGTCATGATACACTGACTTCCTTGGTCTTAATGAACTCTGGCAGAAAAATCTGTGTACCAGCAGCACCCTCAGATATTTCTTAACATTCGGGCCTCATTTAATTTATTTCTATGTAATTATCAGTGCCTTTCTTATTCTAACAAGTTGAAAACATTCACCTACAGTGTACTGTGTCCTCTTGTAATACACTACCATGATAAATGAAGACTTACCAAGACACTCAGTAGATGAAGAAGCAAAAACTATTGAAGGGGTCAAAAAAAAGTTGGCATGGTGTGTTGATAAAAAATATTATCTGAGAATTATGTTTTAGGATTGAAGCATACACAGAGGTCTAATATCAACATAGCTGGGTCACCAATCCTGCACCTTTACCAGCAATGAATATTTTAAAAGAAGATAAATGGATGGAGATCAGTCTGTAACTAGGACTGCTGTCAAACTAGTAGTGAATGGAGAATGAAAAAAGGCAGCAAGAGGACAGAGAGATACACACCTGGGATGCAATTTGCCTGTAACTCCTTACAACATGGCAAGTAAATGTGGTAATGCATACCTCTACTTCTTAGTAATTTTAGCCCACCTAATCTCTAGAGAGCAACCAGTATGAATTGTCTAAGTGAGATGGGAATTATCATCAAATTAATTTAACACACGCACACACACACACACANCACACACACATATATAGCCATTATTCTTTTGGCATTTCCTTTTGAGCAAGGCACTGGCTGCTTTGTTCAAAACTAAATTCTTCTGCACCTATGACCTAAGCTATGAAACCTGTAAATTACATGGTTTAAGATTCATACTGCTGATGATAGTAACAGCGCTTTTAAAAATATTAAGATAAAAAGTTAAGAATGTTGAGATCAGATAAAAATTACTTTTCCTACTGCAGCATAGGGCTATTTTATAGTGAAGAGTTAAAAAAATATTGGAAAGTGTGCTTTGAACATACAGATCTCACTTTGATTCACAGTGTCACATAACATTTGCTTATTCTCAAAGAAGAGAAAAGCGCCTTGAACTGACAGACAATAAGATAAAGGATTTACTGCTATATTTGCTTTTATTAAGGAAATTCTATTTCAAAGAGCGGAAGGGCTTATTTATATTGGTTGAGTTCCTTTTGGAAGAAATTTATAACACTTCTCCTCATCTGTCTTATACACTGTTTGAGAAAATTCATTTACCAATTTACTCGTATTTTCCTATTTTCATACAGCTGAATTAGTATTTTAAAAGAAAAAAAAATCTTTTCAGTTTTATGATCTGGAACAAAGCCAGCATGAATTTTCAACTTCATTAATTTTTGCCCTCCTGACGTCTGTTTTGAAGGCCTTACATGCACTGAATGTTACATGCACTGTTAAGACAAGAACTTGCTTCATGGTCAATTGTGTTAGAGAGAAACTTCTACAGGTTTTCAGATGTCTTATTTGTCAAATACAAGTTTTGTGCCCATTCATGTAGCCAGGGAGATGGAAGGCAAATACAACTCTCTGTAATGAAGGTTAGTTTTGTTGGTAAACAAAAAGGCTTTTTGATGTCAGTAATCAATATCTTCCAAACTACTAATTCAAACTACTAATTTTTTCATGGCAAGCATCATCCTCTCTATGATGAATACAGTTCCTACCTATTTCCCAATTTTCAGAAGATTTCTAATTTTAGCCATCATACTTTCTCCTCCTTTGTTTTTAGTTTCCGTCTGTAGTTCACATCTTCCTTTAAGTGACTGAAAGCTCTCTCCTCTGCCTTCCAAGACCTATGCTTATGTGTTTTCCTGACTTTCAGATTTTCCATGCATCTATATTGAGTAGTTTCAAGGACATAGGATAATGGGACTGTGATGAGTCTTTGCCCTTCACATGGGGTTTGTAATTCAATTTCGTATGTTTGCCTACTTAATCTATGATGAGTGTTAATCAGACTCCTGAGTGCCTTAATCATATTACTATTTATTATATTTTCTCATGAGGATGCTACGGATATCAGGTTCCCATGGTCAAAGGTGCTATAATATTTCAAAATGACCACAGAAATATTTTCTTCCTTTTCACTGCAATTTGAGATTTACCCTTGCAATTATAGTAATATGTGGACTGAGTCAACCTAAATTACTTTTATAAATTTGAAATTTACATATTACAATATTATTTGAAGGTCTGTTAAGAAAGGCTTGGAATTCTATGTCAAGTCTATTGAGTGACATATTAAATTTGAAATTAGAAACAAAAAATATGCAGTATAATCTCATTCCTTCTTATTAGATAAATTCTAATAAACTATTATTTCCTGTACAATATATATTGTTTAAAACAGATTACAGCAATGCATAAAGGTTTGACTGTGGCTTTTTTGGGATCACCTGAACAATAAGCTCATGATTTGGCATTTGGGAGTTCTTGTGGACTTTTCCAATTGTGCACTGCCATCATGTGCTTCTCTCTAATATTTATTATTGGTATGTTATACTCTTGCATAAGGAACCTGCCAAAGAAAATCTGACCCTCTACTTTATGTGGTTGAGTAATTGCCATGAGTTATTGTCAATAGCTTCTCTAGGGAGAGCTATCTAACTCTGATGAACTAGAAACATTAGCTCAGAACGTGCTTCTGTTCTCATCCACTGTGAATTCATGATATCTGATGTCACAGCTGTTTCTCAGTCTCAGATGCATGTTTTCCTCAGATGAGCTGTAAGAAGTTTGAGTGTAGCTCTCATGCAAGCCTTCCATTAGGCATGTTTTCATCACCTTGGGGGTAATTCTAGGTCTGAAAGATTCCTATAGGACTTAGTTTTTGGTATGTTGTAAACTGAACACATCACTGAAAAAAGTTTCAAGTGCATCTTCTGGAAGGCAGCTCTTCACTGTTGTTGATCCTTAGAGGTCTCAAATGCTTAGGTTTGTAAAGTGAGTTAATAAAACTCATCCTCCCGTATTGCAGCATCTTACAAGAAATGCACATGCCATCAGTGAAAGCAAGAGGCACATAGGGAGATTTTAACATCAAGGTTTATCCATGCCTAAGTGAATCACTTGCTAAATCTCAATCTCTTTAATCCCAAAGAGGTTTCTGCTAAAAAGCCAAATTTGCCCTCCAACCCTAAAAACAAATGTTCAAGGTGGAAAATAATTTTCTCAAGGCATTGGGGTTCTCTAGCACATCTGAATGAGTGTTTTGTTTAATTAAAAAATCAGTGGCAATTATAGCAGTGCATTGGGGAAACAGTATTACATAGATAGCATTGTGTCAGTGTAGATGTAATAATCTACTTTTTTCTTTTTCAGAGGGCACTTCAAAATTTTAGTGAATTTTTTCATTCTTCTTTTTTTCTGCCTTAAAGGTGAGGAAGACTGAGAGATGGATGGACAATTTTCTTTGAATAATGGCAGCTCCTTGTTAATGTAGTATCTTTTCTTTCACCCTGCCTTGGAAACAAAGTTTGCAGCTTTGGTGTTATGATCCACTCATGCTCCTGGGCAGGCCAATCAGTGTCCTGACATCCTGCATGTGTTTCACAGAGCTGCTTACCTGGGTAGGAGAGTGTAGTTAGCACAAGCTTATCCATCCTGGTGCCTTGAGACATGCCCTTTGAGCAGCAGTCTTCTAGGCAGTTCGTGTGCAATGTGCAAAGTCAAAAAACAGTCAGGACACACAGTGACCTGCAACATTTTATCCTCTTTCTCCAACATTTTATCTTCTTTCCTTGGTAAAGTCTTTTCTTACCTAGCAAGGCTCATTCTTGCATCTAGGCCAGGGTCCTGTCATCTGCAGAGTCAGATCGCTTGGAATAGGGTCACAGGGGCCTGTCAGCAGTGGCTACATGCCAGACAAGATATCATAACCAAAATCCTGTCTTGTAGGTGCAGATGACAGGAGCATAATTGTGTTTGACAAGCTACTAAAAGAGGAGGGAAGCAAGCCACAGAACTCTGCTTTCTCTTCTCTCAGGGCTTTATTCACATCCTCGCTGATTCTAACGTGCTCTGTTAACTGATCATTTTAGGTTGCCGACATAATGGGAGCCCTAGGGAATTTGTCTGCATGAGATGTAAGAGGCCGCTTCTTGGTAATGTATTAGTCATTTCAAAACACTTTATGAAGGAAGCAGAAAAAATGACAAGCTAATTCTCTTATATATTTCAGAGGTATTCAGGCCTCTGTGAGAACAATACCTCTATTCATGTCTTGGCACCATTGGAAATTCATTTTTCCTTTGTTTGAGAGAGTGGCCTGAGCAGAAGCAGAGAGAAAAAGGCAACATAGTCTTCTCTGAGACAAGATTTCTGCAGTTATCAGGGTGAATGACTGCAGTGTTCATTGACTATATTAGGAGAGAGTCTAGGGATGTATTATCTTTACAGACTATTATGTGTTCAATTTGTCCTCTGGAATTTTCACCTTGATGCACTTTAATATGTAGGACAGTAAGTTCATGAGGACTGTATAACATTTGATTTATTGGGAAAATATATGTAAAACAGGATCATCTAGCTGCCCATTCTATGTAAGAAATGGTAGTCAAATGAAAGAAGCTAAATAATATCATAGCATACTATGAGGATAAGGGCTGGCTGTTTTCCCAACAATGTGTTAGCTTGTTCAAATCTAGTGGGTATGAGTAAAGGCAAACATTCCATGATGGAACAGGGCATGACATGTAGAACCGTGAGTATGCTGGCATTAATTAATTATAGTGGTAGCCAGTTTCAAAATTAGGAGTTGTGATTAAAATTGTTATTATATTATAGTTGCTGATAGAAAATTTCTGTAAAGTGTTGTTATACTTTAAGAGTGCAAAATTACTGAACAAACATATTTCAGTGTAGAGCCAATCAGCTTCAAATGGTAATAAGCTGTATAAACACCATCTCAATGAGTAAGGTTATAGACAAGGCTTTGAAAACTTGAGTTGGGCTTCTTTCAAAACTCAGGCCATTAAAACCTTTCCCAGAAATTGAAATAAGCTCATTTTTTACCACAAACCAAATTAGGAAACTCCACTGAGATAATTTCATCTTTTCCTTAGTCTTTTATTGCTAAATCCAACCATATATTTACCTCATTCTATTTTCACATGCTATATGTGACTCAGGGAACTTCTGTGCAAGTTGCAGAGACATTTCTTAGACTTATGTCTCTTCTGGATTCTACTTCGTGTCTTTGGAAACCAAGAAAATTAATGGAGTTTTAAAAGCTATAGCTATGTCTTCCCCAGGATTTTGTCAAAGTAATCTAGCAAAGTATTTAAGGAGTTAGCACCAAAAATAAGTATTCAAATTGTAAATGTGGATTAAAAAAATGTGCCCCTTCTTGAACTGAAACTTCTCCCTGAAGAGGTCAAGGTATTCAATGCCTTAATGTTCTTTCCTAAAGATCGATCTTACCTCAGCCTACACAAATCCCCCAGGCCCTGAGAGCCCATGAAATTTCAGGGCAAGGAATATTTTCACTCACTGGAGGCAGTTCAGGTTAGGAAGCATTTAAACAAACTGGACACAAACAGGTTCCCTTGCCCTGATGGGATGCACAAGTGCTGAGAAAGCTGGCTCACATCCCCGTGAGGCTACTCTCAGTAAACCATGCGTGGTCATAGCAACAAAGATAGTGAATGCCATTCGCAGCTTGAAGAAAGACAAAATGTATGATTTAGAAACTTAGAAGCAGGCCAATGAAAATAATGGAGCACATAATCTTGGAACTGATTTCCTAAAACAGGAAGGATTAGAAAATGGCTGGGAGTAGACACAGATTTATATGGGGGGGAGTCAAGCTGGATGATACGATAGCATTCTACAGGAAACCAGCTGATTCAATTGACAAATGGAGAACAAAAGATTCTGTTAGGTCAAACTTAGTAAGATTTTTCACACTGTCTCTCATTTACAAGCTGATTGAAAGTATCCTAGATAATTGATCAGAGATGTACTGAGAGCAGGTTGAGCCACTGAGCTCATAGGGTTGTGATCAGTACCTCCAGGTCCAATTGAAGGTCAGTATGCAGCGTAGTGCCCCAGGTGTGGATACTGGTGCCAACAGTATTCAACATCTTCCTAAATGACATGGATGATGGGCCAGAGAGCATTCTCAGCAACTTTCCAGGTGATATAGAATTAGGAGAAGTGTTTGATAAGACAGAGGGTCTTGCTGTCATCCAGAGAATCCTAGCATAGAAAAATGGGCAAGAGTAACTTCTAGAAGTTCATCAAAAGGTAAGTGGGAGGATTTTGTCCTGTCAAGGAATAAGCCCATGCAACAGCACAGTCTGGTGCTGGTCAACTAGAGAACAATATGTCAGGGATCCAGGTGGACACTGTGTTGACCATAACCAGTCTTGTGGCCTTGTGACAAAGAATTCAAACAGTCTCCTGGGCTGCAACAGACAGAATTTTTAACCTAGCGGAGGCTCAGAGGGATTTCACCATTTTTTTAATATCATGTGAGGGGATGAGTATGAAAATAAGAGAAGGGCAGGTTTTTGTCAGTGGTGCCCAGCTTCAGAACAGCAGGCAATGGGCACAAATGGAAAGACTGGAAATTTGAAAAACTGGACATTTCATTTAAACAAAAGGGGGGAAAGTCAAACCCAAACATTTCCACTGTGAATGTGATCAAACACTGGGACAGGTTGCCCAGAGAGGTGTTGGAGTCTCTCTCCTTGGAGATACTGAAACAAGGTGGTCATGACCCTAACCAACCTGCTGCAGCTGACCCTGCTTGAGCAGAAGTGGATGAGATGACCTCCTGAGATTATGGAAATTTTCAGCCACTGTCTGATTCTGTGATTCCATGATTTGTTGACAATACTGATATATTCCATTCATTACACCAAAAAACTGAGGGATATAAAATGCCGTTGGTGGCTTTTACTCAGACTGATCCTGTATTGCAGCATGAAATATTAAATCTTTCAGTTATATAATGAGCAGTAATGGGTCTTATTTTTCTGTGTATGCAACGTTAGGGATTATTACTGCATAGAGTTATGGTAGAAATCATGGTAGAGCAAGCATTAAAATATTACATGATCATTAAAAACCAAAATACCATTCTGGCAAGGCCTGCATATCCTTAATTAGTTACATAGAACTATTTACTCTCCCATTTCTATGAATGGTACAGAGCAGAGCACATGTCTGTGGTAGCTTTGTTTCTGCAGTTTCAAGGTGCCTACAGGATGGTGTGTTGGTGAAAGTTACAGCAGAAGAACTGTGATATCCCAGGGCTCCAAAACAAGAAAAGACAAAGGCTTTTTAATAAGCAAACAACAGAAGTTCAGAGGAATAAATATATTTCTATTTCAAATGACATTCTCGTGATGGAAAATCAGAATTGTGTTGCTAGTCTCCTCAGCTCTGCTTTCTGATATGTGAAGCATCCAACAATCTTTTCTTGCACTGCATATCAACTTGGTTCTTTTTTAGAGGATGTCTTTAGAGGATGTTAGGGTATTGTGGAGGACCCTGAACACTAACACTTAAATTGAACTATCTGAATATTCATCACTATGAATTTAAAGCATTTTTGTCTCAGCTTATGTGACACCATTCTGCAGATATAAGACAGAGAGAGACTACAAACTAAATACAACAAAGGACATGGGATTCTCCTGCCTTTAGTAGAACCTTAATTTGCAAAGCCACACTGGCTTTCCCATACAAGAAAGATCTGGGGTCCAGAAATATGACTTTATCAGGCATCTCCCCAGGCTGAAGGCTTAAAATTAACATATTTGGAATATCTACTGCCAAGCACATACAATGACTAAAAGGTATGTCTTCAATCCTGCATTCATGACAGACTGCTAGGAGAAACTCCAAAACAGTCAATTTGTATATCCCATTCCTAAAAACAAGAGCTTATACTTTTAAGCATACTTTTAAGAAACTGAAAAAAGCCCCAAGTTTTCTTTATTCTTTTGAAACAGGGGAATTCAAAGAATTCGAGTCTCTACTACCTGTCACCTGAATCAACATTACAAATACTGAAGTCACCCCATTTAGAGTGGAGACACTTTCCACAACTCCTGGACTTCAGTGCAGAAAATTATAAGACTCCTTAGCACTAACTTAGCACAGAAAAAGACTGGAATCTTCCTCCAAGGAACATTTTGACTTTTTAATAAATACTCTATAATGTAAGTCTGTGTGGTTTGAGTCCCTGAGGTCCTCAGGCTTTTTTCAGGAGGGAATAATGGAGGAGTAAGCAAGGTAAGGGAAGAGTAAGAGGGGACAGAGGATCATCTAGGATTACAGAGCAATTTTAATTTAAAGAAGAAAAAATGTGGCACCATTTCAATTCCTTTTTAAAAAACACCAAGGTGTTTAGCGTCTGTGCCTGTAGAGATGACATTCACTTAATTTTGCCAGTTACCTGATCTGTTTGTCAAGATTTCATTTTCACTCATTTGATGAATTTATTTCCACAGTGGACAAATTTTTGAAGCACATATATAAAAACTAAAACCTGAGGCATTTTCTCTTCCTCTAAACAGATATTTTTATTTAAAATACTGTAATGGAATAGTTAAGAGTACTTAAAATTCTTAAGTTAATAAGTAGTAATAACAAAATTATTCTATCAGTGAGCAGATCTTCATAAAGAACAAAAAATAAAATGTACCTCCTACTGAAAATGTATCCTGAAGTAAGAATCAGTGTACAGAAATAAGGTGTGAGTGTGACTTTGTGCATGTGGGATGTACTATGAAGCAAACTGTCAAAAAAAGTGATATTAAATTAGTGCAAGAGAAACCATGGTTAGGTCTTGTCCAATAGTGAGAGAAGCTAAGTAGTTTGATACAGCAGAAATAGGAGTTTGGACTGTTCATCTGTGTTTCTATTCCTTTCACAGTAGTACCAAGAAACTCTGGAAAATTTATCTTAAAAATGGAAACTGGATTTTTAATAAGTGTGGAATAATTTTAAAATAATGCAGCAAGATTGAATAGAATTTCCAGGTTTTTTGCAGAAAATTTCTGCCAGCCAGGACAGTTTCTGTAACTGATCTCCAAACCCCACAAAATATCGGAGGAAGATTTCTCAACAGAGAAATTATATCATCAGTTGAAGTTATTGAGATAATACTAATTCTTAAATTTCATGCGCAGTCAACTTTTTTTTTTTTTTTTGAACAAGGAGAAATTTTATGTGAAGTTTGTTAAAGAAACTAAATGTTGCACATCCCAAGATCAGTATTTGAAGAACTATACTGATGTTTCTCAAACATTGTTGCTTTCTTTTAGACTTGAACCATTGTATATGCTACACTACTATAGCATCACAGTGAAATGGTTACTTTTTCCATCTATGTATAACAAGGAGAAATAATAATTTTTATGATATTGCACAGATGTGGTTTTAGATACACACTAGAAATAATATGTTTGGACTAGAAAGTTAAATTTCTCTCTCTTCAGAGAATAAATACATGTCTATTGTATCTCACTGTGGTCCTGCAAATTTGTTCAATATTTTAGAAAAACTTTAACGTCAATTCTTTGCTAAGTATGAGTCAGATTGTTGCACAAAGGCCTTTCTGTTAGTAGGAAGTTTGCCTTGCACTCCGTGGAGCTGCATTTGTTTATTGAAAAGAGAGTAATTTATCAACACATTTATTCTTTGGCCCTCCATTTTATATTCAATAATGAAGAATTCAATAAATTTGGTTTTATTTTATAATTAAATATAATACCCATTTGTATTCATGTGCATAGGGGCTGCTTTTTTGCACATTTATCTGGGAGTAGATCAGTCATTACCTACCACAAGAAGAAAATTTGAAGTTCTATCTAAGTGGAAGATGCTCTCTAAAGATCTTTTAAACAGACTTTGCAAAACTGAAAAAAATGAAAGCCTATAAACACTATTATCCTGAGATTATTAGTGTCTTAACATTATTCTAGGGAACAATGTAATTGAGGGATATTGTCATTTAAAGACAGATAAAATACCTGTTTCAAATTAATAGAAGAGTATTGAAAGGCAAATTGGTGTAATTAGGCAGATAAATTTTGAAAGACGTTTTAAGCACTAAAGAAAGAGATTAGTTCAATAAACCATTTCTTAGATAATAGGATATGCTGCATGAAAATAGAAATTGCATCATTTAGTTTAGTTTTTTATGAGATATTCTGCCCCTCATAATCTCAGAAAAAGTATATTTGCAGACTGATGATGGGATTTCTCCACATGAGAAATGTGAAAGAAAACAGCATTCTGAAGATTTCACAATTCTCTTTATATTCTCTTGTCAATAATGCTTTGTAATAGCTATGCATTTGATAAACCAACTGAGTTTAAATTGCTTGCTTTGACTTTTTTATTGGAACAAAAGTAGATGCAAAGCACACCAAATGTGGGGAGATGTGTTGCATAGATGTTGGGCAGAATCCAGATAGTATGCCAGCAATGCTGTATGCTTTTCTGCCTTTACCCAAAGACTTTCAGTGAATTACCAAACTCTTACCACCAGAAATTCAGAGGGAGCATAAATTTATTCCCTTGGTAGTTGCAAAGTTAACTGAGAGATAGGTTAAAAGGCATCAAAACATTTTCTTGCCAGTAACTTTGATTATATAAAGCTATGTAAAATGTACACTTACTCTGTGAACTACCAAACTCAGTTCCTGCTGAGCTGTGAATATGGAAAGCAATAGAAACTTCTTAAAATTTTAAAGCAGAGAATTTGCTGTTTGTTAACTAGGGAAAATTCTAATTAAAATAATTTTGTCATTTAGGGAAAGTGGTGTCATTTCAAGAGCTGCTTGCTTTCAATTATTATGCAGGGTTCTGCATGTGCATCTAATTTCATTTGGAAATATTTATTTCCTAATAGTGACTCAATGGCAAGAAAGAAGTAAAGAAAGTAAATTTTTAAAACTGTCTTGATAAACCTCTCCACAGCATTCTGCATGAATTCAGAAATTAACAACAGTGAGTAGTTGTGATAAATCAACACTGCTGTAAAGCTAGGATCACAAAAAAAAAAGCATCTCAAAAAACATATTTTTGTTTGTTTTCATTATGCTGTTTATTTATAAACATGCATGCAGAGCCATCTGTCTCTGTCAACTGCTCGCTATGAGGCCTTCTTAAAATCCCTACATTTGTTAGTACCATTAATGTCTGTACTAAATCAGGTTGGATGAGGGATTTAGATTTTCCTTTTGAAGTTTATGAAGTTATTTCTAAGGTCTTTTAAAGAAGAACACAATGTTCTCATTAGAAAATGCAAATCATAAGTCAAAATAAGCTAGATTTGGGGCTGTTTGGTTGTGTTTTATTGGATTTCAGATGTTAACTTGAGTTTACAGTCCTTTTATGTGTTTTGATTCAAATAATTGTAATGTCCAGTCAGATACATTCTTGCTGGGATTTTTTGAACTACTTCTGCATATTCCTGGTATAGCAATTTGCCCAAATGCTTTATAAAAGTTTTCTTCACTGACATTTTTATACTATTCATTGACAAAGGATTTGACACTTTGCAGAGTCCTGTTCAAGTGAGAGCTCTGTGCTGCTCTGTAAAGTGCTGTTGACTTTACATTAAAGTGAATACTGAGACAAAGTGATTTTCCAAAAGCTGCATGCAGATGAAGAGGGAAGAGAATTCCCGTGTTAGGCTTCTCAGCCCTGTGCTTTCAGAGAATATACACCTATGCTACTCCTATATATAATCTATGCCTAATGTACTAACAAGGAACCCTCTGTGTTTCCACCTAGCTGAAGAAGAGATGTGAACCTGCTTGAAAACAGAAGCTGGTGGTCTCAAGAATTTGAAAAATGCAATTCTTTTTTGATTAGGGTGATGAGAAATTATCAATTCTTTTCTGAGTAAGAATATATAAAATATGGGAAGGATATTCTCCAGTTTATGCCATCTTCTTAAACCAGATTTTCAAAGAAATAATTTTTTATGTTGTTCTTCGAAGTTGAATGTGCAATTGGTTGTCAACAGTGTTTCCCACCTTCATGTTTATACACTTGTTATTCTACTCTTTGTCATCTTAACTAAGAAACTAAAAGGCTTAGAACAAGTCTTAGAAGTTAACAGCCTCTAATATTTTGGCAATTTACCACAGAATATTTTAAAGAGGTGTCCTTATGGAAACTTGGGAGTCAAGTAACAGCTAAGTGTCAATATAAAATAATTTTCTGATCTATTCCTTCTGTGAAGCAATCTATTTTGTGTAAATAAACTGAAAATAGTACCATTATGGCTTCATATCTCAAACTGGTTGTGAAATAAGAGATCTAGAGCTGTGTACAAAGAACTTTAAAAGCCTATGCATCTTTTTTATTTAGGAATTTCATTTTGGTGTAAGCTATTCTAAAAGACCTTGTCAATTGCAATTCAGCCTACATTAGTATATATCTGATTTACTGGTAATTTGTTTATGAGACTTAGAAACCTAAAATGAGGCTGGAGTACTTAAACCTTAAGGCTGACAATAATGGGTTTGTACTCAGCTAGGTGTTTTGTAAAATGGAACTGACACCCATATCAACTTAGAAATTAAGAAAAAATTGTAAGATTTATATATGAAGATATCACAGTAAGCTGGCAACTAGGAGTTACTGTGGAGTTAATGACTAAAGGAAAGAATTACAAATTAATGTAACTTGGGGTTTTTACAATTTCATTTTGTTGTTAGTTATAAGCCTAAAGCAGTAATCTCTGGCTAGACACCTATGTTATGTTTGTTATATAAGGGTATTTATTGCATGAGAAATAATTGCTTGCTCATGCTGTGAGGCACTGTTTGGTAAAGTACCCCCCATTATTACAGAAGAGGGGAGATTAACAGAGTATGTGTTTAGTTTTATGCTTATTCACAATGGTATAAATGGTGCATTTTATTCATGAGACTCACTTTGCCATTAAATTTTATGGCAACTTTAAACTTCCTAGCTCTATATTTTAACAGCCAAGCTCAACCCAACCATACAGTATAATGTGCTAGAATTTTTTCACAACATCAGTGGAGGAAGGAATCCAGGATGTTTTAACTCAGTTTTTCCTTTTGTGTATTTTTCTCTTATACTGTAGATTATAGTGTAAGACCAATGGCTTGGCCGTTTGTCCGAGCACTTCATTTCGCTCACCTTCTTTCCCTTATTTTGTATTTTACCATTCCCTTTATAACTGAGAAAAGGGCTAGCTGTTGTACTGAAAGCATGAAGGAGAAGAGAGAATGGGAAATTCTTGCTCCTGTAGGTATGTAGTAAATTTAAGGCTACAATTATTATGAAAATTTAGAAGGGAAATACAATCTGAACAAGCTCTTTGGAAAATATTGCTGTATCTTTGAAGAACGTACATTTTTCCTGAGCCTCCAAAGTTTTGTTTTCTCTCCTTTTCCAACTGTTCTTAATTTCTAACCCCTGGACGCTTCCTGAGAAATCTTCAGAACAGCCCAATATACTTCCCTCATATTTGTGCAGTTCTAAACAACTTACTGGCCATCATAGTGGTATTTGAATTCCTGACAGAGTCACAGGCTTCACTAATAATTGCCAGCATCAAAATAGTTTCCTTTCCACACTTTATCTGTTCAGTGTTTGCTCATCTTGTAGAGCCTGCACTCAAGGGAAAGACTTGCTTTCCAACAGCTCTTCAGCTGTTTCGGATGGCTGAGCAGGCTTCAAGAACTTTGCAATAAATTTTTAAGAAGTCAAGTAGTGTTGAATACACAGTAAATTAAAAGGAAACTGAAAAACAGCTTATATCTGTAATTTTCTGTAATTATTTTCATATTTTCATCTTAAATTTACATGATTTTCAGTAATTGTACTCCACTGTCCAGAACACTGCAATTTCTATGAGAAATATACATCTTTCTTGCTTTCAGTATCATTAAGATCTTTCACTTCTTTGTCATGAAAATCATGAGCTTTCACTTATTACCGACAAATTGGAGCTATCTGCCACTTTGCAAACAGAATATGATCTTGTTTTTTCTTAAATATTATGATTTTGTTGTCTATTGAGCAAATGCCACTGTGTTGAATATACGGCATGGAATTGCTTTTTCTGAAGTCAGCCCTGAAGGAAGAACTGATGAGTAGAAGGAAATAGGAGATTTCTAGATTTCTAGCATTTCCTGACACTGGAGAAAGCAATAGAAACACATATAAGCACAGTAGAAAAAGGGAGGCAGAAGAACATTTACTTATGTAAATTTACTCGTATGCTGCCTCCTTGTTGTTCCTTCTGTTGCCATATGGGGAGGACAGGTATAAAACCAGATGATAGATTGTCATGAAGAGAACTATTAATATTTATATCTGAATAGTTTGACCTTGAATTATCATGGAGAGCACAAACATAGATTAAGGATGAGAAATTAGAGTAGAATGTCATTGTTCAATAGGTGTAATCTTTGTTAGCACTTTTATCCCTGGGTTGAGTTTGGCTTCAAGAGAAAATTTCAGAATGGAGTGTTCATTTTCAGCTGACAACACAGGGGTGTTAGGTAGAACAGGTGGTATTGGGTAAAAAAAAAAAGGTAAAGTAAAAATGCACAGTAAAGGCAATTTCTAGTCATGCTCATACTATAAATTATGTTTTACTCTGCATTGCCAAGTTTATTACACAGTTAAATAATTTGTCTTCTGGAACTCAGGAGGGCTTTGTAACTGTGAAACTGAAAAATTGTCCTTTTCATCCATCTAATATTGGTGCTGGAAGACTTAAAAATCTAATACAAGCATGACTATCATCAGCTGTAGATGTGAAGCAAGAAAACTTGTGTATTTGACCTCAACACATGCTCTAACATCCATGAAATAGTATTACAGTAACTGTAGTGCAGTTTTGGACTAATGTCAGATATCCAGGTCTGGCAGCAAATTAGTAAGACATCTCAGCCATAGTAATGGAAATATAGTGCTATTGACATCTATTCTCTCTTTATTTTTTTTTAAGAAACATAAAAACATTTGCAAATATTGAACACTGATACCAGGGAGGGAAATAGAGAAATATACATGCTCTACACAGCATGTCAAGATTAACAGTAATATAGTTGTTTCGGCTATCTGCTTCATGCTTGCAAAGAAAGTCTGTGAAAAATACTGTAGGATTTTTTGATTATTAGAATTATGATTCTTTATGGTATTTGGCAGCTACAAGAAAATTTTTTCATTTCTCTTAAAACAAGATATTTTGTCACTAGCCTTGAAGTAACCATGGGACCTGCTTTCAGTCATACTTCTCTCCTGTATAGTTCGTATTTCATGACCCCCATACCCCTTCAGATGTTAGAATTGGATCTTTACACATGGTTGCACGTGAAACAATTTTGCCAGTGTTGTAGTGGGACAAAAAGCATAGCTAAATCACAGTGCCTGTTGTGTGTGTTCTGAAAACACAGCTATTAATAGAGGCAGTTAATCAGAGTATTGGACTACCTGTGTGTCTCACAGTAAAAGTCAGTAGGCTACCAAAATACATCAAGTGCTTTCTATACACATAATTCAGAAAATATATAATATAAAGCACAAGGTGCTCAATGAATCTCTTCCTGTATGATATTCATGCAATGCTACAGGCTTGTTGACAGACTGCCTGGAAAGCTGCTTGATGGGAAAGGGCTGGGGTTGCTGGTTGACAGGAGCTGAAGATGAGCCAGGGTGTGCTGAAGTGGCCAAGAAGGCCAATGGCATCCTGCCCTGTATCAGCAATAATGTGGCCAGCAGGAGCAGGGCAGGGATTGTCCCCCTGTACTCAGCACTGCTGAGGCCACACCTCAAATCCTGTGCCCTCATTACAGGAACGACATTGAGGTGCTGAAGCATGTCCAGAAAAGGGCAACACAGCTGCGGAAGGGTCTGAAGCACAAGACCTTATCTCTATCTCAGGTAGTCTAAAACTACCTGACAGGAGGTTGTAGTGAGGTGGAGGTTGCTCTCTTCTCCAATTTAACAAGTGACAGGACAAGAGAAAATGGCTTCAAGATGTGCCACAGAGGTTTAGACTGGGTATTAGGGAAAAATTCTTCACTGAAAGGGTTGTGAAGCATTGGAACACGCTGCCCATGGAAGTTGTTGAGCCACTGTATTGGAGGTATTTCAAAGTCATGTAGATGTGGGACATGGTTTAGTGGTGGATTTGGCAGTATGACATTAATGGTTGGACTCAATCATTTTAACAGTCTTTTTCAACCTAAATGATTCAATGATTACTATGAGAAATGACTGAAAGAGTCAGGACTGTTCAGACTGGAGGAAAATGGGCTCAAGGGGATTTTATCAATGCATATAAATGCCTGAAGAGAGAGTAATGCAAAGATGACAGAGCTATACTCTTTTCAGGGGTGCCAACTGACATGACCAGAGGCAGTGGCAAAAGTTGAAATAAAGGAGTCTCTGTCTGAGCAGCAGGAAATGCTTTTTCATTGTGAGAGTGACTGAGCACTAGCAGAGGTTGCTTAGGGAGGTCATAGTGTCTCCCTCCTCAGAGGAAACAGCTGTAGATGACTCTATTTGAACAGGAGCATTGGAGAAGATGACTTCCAGAGGTCCCTTCCAACACAAATCACACTGTGAAATTGTTTATTATCAATTACAGATTTCATAGGAAATAGAAATAAAATCTCACTACAGGCAGATTTTTAATTGATCACTACAGGGCTTACAGCAAAAATAGGTGGAGGAATAAGAAAATGCAAAGGCAAAATTAACTGCAGAGCCTCTGTTTCTGTCTTGCTTAACATGTTCGTGACTAAGCCAGCTTCCTTTAAATGACATTTCAGTTCACTAGCTATATGAAATATGCTGCTAAATAGTAGTAAACCATATGGCTTTGTACTAAAGCAGCTGAGTGTCAGTAGCCAAAGTATCAACCAGAGCCTTCAGCTCTCCACCAGTTGAACTAAAATGAAAATAATATTAAATATTTCATATCTTATAACACTTTTATTATATCAGTTGCCTAGGCAGAAGGAGAGGGTATAGTAGCATCAAATTGCAATGGTCTTGCCTCTAATTATATTTTTTATTAAAACATTGGCAAGCAGCCCAAAAAAATATTGATGTGAAGTCTGATTTGCCAGTAGTGTGGAATTTCTTCTGTGTTGAAATACAGCTGGAGGGTTTGAAAGTGTTAGGCAGCTGCTGTAAATTCAGGAGCTGGAGGCAAGGACCAATTCCTCTAGAGGAACCTAGAAGTTAATATTTTATATCCTTAGACAGAAAATGCTATATTCTGCATATGCATACATGTATGACCAGTATTTGTTCCTCACTGATTAAACACAAAATAGTTTAATTTTATCTAAAATTTATCAATAAAATTAATGCCTTAAGTCAAAAAAATTCACCTTTATGTTATTTTTAATAAGACTTTGCAGTGACATCAGTTAATATTCTAAAATAAAATTACCCAGTAAGAAAAAAAATGGTACTCCTAAATCCCATTATACACTGATTAATCCAAAGAAGTGCATTACTTTAAATCTTAAAACAAGATTTACCATGTCTTGTAGTCATTTGCAACTTCAGTCTCTAGCAAATCACTGGAAGATACAGCTAACAAAGTATGGAATTTAACTCTGCCGATAGGGCCCTTTTTAGTAAAATGAGCAATTGATGTGGACTGATGGCGATCCACAGCTGATGTGGATCATATGATCTCAGTTGTGGTGTTGTCATGTGGGGGAATAATTTCTGAGGCAAAAAGTACAACTTCTGAAGTTGTAAAACTTTTATCCTGACTGGTGACAGTACTTAACGTTCAGAAGTTTGTAGGGGCTCATCTGCAAGAGCCACTCCATGAAACACAAGTCGCAAGAGCATTTATTTAAAAAGACCATAAATAAAAGATTTTGCACAGAATCATCAAGGTGGGAAGAGACCTTTAAGATCATCAAACCAACCATCAACACGGCATCACCATAATCACCCTTAAACCATATCCCTGCATGCTACATCCAGACATTTCATGAACACTTCCAGAAAGAGTGAGTCCACCGCCTCCCAGGGCAATGGATCCCAGTGCCTAACCACTCTTACAGTGAAAAAAAATTCTGATATCTGATCTGAACCTCTCCTGGTGCAATTTAAGGCCATTTCCTCTTGTCCTTTCACTTTAAACATGGCAGAAAAGACTGACCTCCTTTCAGGTAGCTGTAGAAAGCTGTAGAGAGTAATAGGGTCCCTCCTGAGTGTCCTCTTCTTTGATTCAAACATTTGCTCTGAGGTGATGTGCTGTCTATTTAGTTACAAAATATAACATTCTGATTTTACTCTCAAAGAAACGTGCTGCAAAAATTGGCAAAGTTTACAAACACAGAAGTGCAGGAAAGTTGTCATTGCTGCCATGGCATGGGACACTGTTTGCTTTCAACTTTGTGCACAAATGTAATGTCCAGTATTGAAGTGCTCTGCCAACCCTAAGAATTTGGTCTGAGATCAAACTACCCTTGTCTAAATACGTCCATCAATCTATAATAACAGCAGCTGTAGAGAAGAAATCTTAGTTTGTTGCTGAAAGGAGCATTATGGGTCTGTTTATTTTTGTTGCACTGTTGGGATTGATTGACAGTTTTAAATGATTGGAGTTTTATTTTTCAGAAATTTCACTAAGAATTTTTCAGAAAAACATCCAGAAACTAAATAATTGAAATAAAAGTATATCCACAGGCTTCAATCTGAGAGCTAAACCCATTTTAAAAACCAATAACTTAGCCTACTCTTTTTCTGACTGATTTCAAAATATCAGGGAAGAGAAGATTTTGCTTTTAGCAAGATGACCAAGTAATAATATTTAAAACAACTTTTACTTTGAGAAGACATTTAATGCTATGGTATAAGAATTGTGTGGTTTTTTCTACATTTTAATCAAACTATGCACTCTTGCAGTGGAAAAGACCAACAGCCTTCTGGTCAGCATAAAGTGGAGTGTTGCCAGCAGAGCAATTGAGGTTACCCTTGTACTCTGCTCTGGTGACACATCAGTGTGCTGTATCTATTTCTGTGGCCATCAGTGCAAAAAACATCTGTAACTACTTTGCTGGATGCAGTCCAACAAAAGGCAGGATGGTAGCAAATGGGCACAAACTGAAAAACATGAAATTCCATCTGAATAGAGGAAAACATTTCCTTCCTGTGAGGATAGTTGAACACTGGCACAGTCTGCCCAGACAGGCTGTGAAGTCTCCATCCATGGAGATTCTCAAACCCAACCAGACATGATCCTGGTAAACCTGCTGTTGACCCTGCCTGCTCAGAGGCTGCAAGGCTGCACTAAATCATCTCAGGAAGTCACTCCCAACTTCAACCATTCTTTAATTCTGCCTCCGTTGATATTCCCTTGTGATGAACAGACTATGAATGTTTTGTTATTGGGTTTATTTTGGTTAAGCGGCCAAATTCTCAGATGCCTGTCTCCAAAGTGTTATCCGGGCAATCAACTAACTTTTGATTAAACAAGTATGTGATGGCAATGGTACTTTTCACAGGCTCTTACCTGACTCTACATGTAGCACCAGAGCATTTTCAGGAGTCTAGTAGAGTTTAAACATGTTTAAAATATCTATCTGGACAGTCTGCACAGCAATGCTTCAAGTTCTGTCTCATACATATGTCAGCATATTTGGCATAGGGATAGGGATATGCCTATATGGGATAGGCATAGGGATACCACTTTTTCCATAGGTGTTCTGTAATATCGGGGGATTTGCCAATAACTGTAAACAAAACTAGGAACTGCAGAAGAGTGTCTAGGTAATGAAACATGAACAAAGTGTTTAGCATTTTTTAAGAAGTTTGTTTGGCTTGATCTTTGAACAAAACTTTAGGTATTATTTCCCTTTACCCAATGTGGTTGTGAATGATAAAGCATGTGTCATAGGAAAGTACCAAAGCTTTATATATGTCTAGCACAGCTAGTTGTGTAGAATATTTATTTGTGTGGTCTGTAGTTTCTTAAGGTAAGCATCTTACATCTCAACTTTACAATTTCATGCACCACAGCCCAAAGCCATTGGGGTTAAGCTTAAATATTCTGTACCTTTTATCATGAGTCTGCAATGTGCCAAAAAATTCCATACATCTCTCACTTCAACTGTATCCTTTCATCTTTTTGTTATCTACATTCAAATCCTGTGGCTAACTTTATGGTGCTTATCACAAAAGGTGACATATACTAAAGCACTGAATTACAGGTTCAATTGTTACTTAATAGTTGTAAGACAACAGAAACTGTCCATGGTTCCCGGTTCTGTTGGATAGCCCAAGTAGTAGCCAAGATAGTACAGGCAATTAAGCCACTCATTGAATATAAATGTGTTTTACTTCTCACTTCAAATGGGGCAGGATTGTTCTGTCTTCTGATTAACAAAAATTTTAATTGGATTCATTTACAGAACTTAGAAACATGCATATGGGAAGTATGTAGAGAAAGTGTGCTACTAATGAGTAAATGTATGAGTGGTTTTTGAATGTACATATATATTTGAATCTATCTGTAAACTGAATTTTCTTTTTGACTACTAAAATAAAATTTGCATTGTACATTACAAAAATTGTTTGGTACTCATTCAGTTTCACATACGATTGCTATATTGACTTTAATGACATGAATATAACTTACACTAATGCCTGTATTAAAGTATTTTCATCTAGGATGTGGTCATAATAAGAATATTTTAAACTCTTTTCCCATTTTGATTGTTTTGAGGTATTTCACTGGATTGCTTTTATCATCCCATTTCTCTCTATGTCTGAGAATTGAAGAAAAACTCCTAGAAATATGAAAGAGAACATTGTATTTTTAATACATGTGGTAATTCTTAACTCTCAAGATTTTCAAACAAGGAGTGAAACAAAAGTAAAGGCAAACACAATCCTAAAAAAATTTTAAAGAAGGAACAAAATAACTCATGAAAAAACCTCTTTCTAAATTGGATATCTATGGGAATTCGTACTCATGTCGGAAGCTATTTGAGCGGGTTAATTTAGATGAGGCAATAGTAATATTAAAGGAATTTGAGTGTTCTTGAGTCAGTGATAGTTACAAAGATGTACAGGAGGCAGGGAAGTGATATCCACACACAAAGATCATGCAACAACAGCCCACTTCATTAAGACCTCTTTTCCTTATACAGATGAGAAGGCACGTGCAGTCAATCCTCATTGGCTGAGACAGTTGCTGCCCAGCCAACCAACCAATAGCAGCCTGAAGCCCCAACAGCCTGGGCCTGCTCCGCAATGGGCCTTACTTGTTGAGTTACATAATTAAGGAAATTATATAATTAACCACATTTTAGTTATAAAGTTGGAATTATTTATAAGTGTGAGGCCTACAGGCCAGCTGTAGGCCACCACAAGTGATAATCTCAGAGTTTAGTGGTCAAGGTATCTGAATGGATAACTACTGATATGACAAAGCACTGTAGCACGATTTTGAATCATCTAGAACCAGTCCCACTGTGCCATGGGCAGGGACACCTCCCACTAGACTAGGTTGCTCAAGGCCTTACCCAGCCTGGATTTGAGTGCTGCCAGGGATGGGTCATCCACAATCTCCCTTATCAAACTCTTCCAGTATCTATCCACCCTCACATGAAAGATTGTGAACGACTGAGGCTCGTACTCAGACTGGCAGGGAATCTGAATCATTTATTCAAAGAAATGAGCTGCTTTTCCCATCTCTTCCCACAACCCCCTCTTTTTTGTTTTATCCAAACAAGAATCATGAAACAAAACACTTCCCATGAATGGAGACAGTGATTAAACAGATAAAACCTTGAGAAACTACTTAAAATTGTCTAAACTTTTACTATCACCCAGAGTCTGCAATTGTTGGGGAGTCCCATTTCACAGTGAAGACTTAGAGAGCCTTTCCCAGGAAAGACTTCCAGGTTTACCTTGAAAAGGGGCCCAAGCTTTGTCAAGATCAGATTGGCCAGTTAGAGTGACTTGATTACACTTTTAGTACAGAAATACCTGAGTTTGATGGTATAATCCTCAGTCACCCAGGGCTCAGGCTTGGCCAAAGCATCAAGCCTTGACTGGGAGGGTTTCCCTAAAATACCTACAAAATTGCTTAAAACCTTTATTAATATCAGTTAGGAACATGACTTCAGAAGAGTTTATATTCCCCACAGGCTGATTATAAAGCTGGAGTATCCAAGGCTGGTCGGACCACTCTTCAGGTATCCATCTTGGACTGGAATCTGTAGAAAGACAAACATATGCTGACCCCCAGGTTATCAATGGAAAGGGGCCTTCCCATTTTCCATTTTCAAGATTCCTAAGAAGTACCTTAGCTTTATCTAAGTGAGCCTGTGATTCACGAAAATGTCTTTGGATGGGGGTTTGGTTGTTCTGAATAGATTTTAAAAATTAAGAACATATAGGAGTTTCTGCAGTCTTTCTTGGGGGTATATCCCGTTCCTGCACTCCCTCTTTTTTGGTTGAACAACATGAACTTAAGAGTGCTGTGGGCCTGTTCAACAACGGCTTGACCTGTAGGGGAATGTGGAATACCTGTGACATGTTGCACCACCACAAATGAAAAAAATCAGCCCTCTGTTTGGATGTGTCAGCTGGCCCATTATCAGTCTTTATGGATACAGGTACTCCAAGGACTGCAAAAGTGGACAAAAAGTGACGCTGGTCATTTTTTGCGCATTCATCCGTATAAGCAGAAGCAAAATTACATGAAAAGGTATCAATCGTAACATGAATGTATGTCAATTTACCAAACCCAGGGATATGCATAACATCAGTCTGCCAGATTTTTAGGTCTTCAAGTCCCCAGGGATTAACTCCAAGGGCAGGCAAGGGTGCTACCTGTTGACAGTTGGCACAGGCTTCACAATTTGCTGTGCTTACTCGTGTCTAAGCTGAAATTGTTTTCCAAAAGGTACTGCACTCTAGTGAAAAAACCCATGTGACAGACGTGCCTGAGAAAAAACAACTGGCACAACAACAGCCCCAGCTAACTGGTCTGCCAGGGGCATTACCTTCAGAGACAGAGAGCCAGGAAGACTAGTATGGGAACATACATGTAGGATATAATACCTTCTCATACACAACTGCACTGCAAAACTCAAACACAGTAATAAAGAAAAGTGCAATGGGTTAGTTACTTCTTTGATACAAGTTTCTTACATTTTTGTCACTATACCTTCAAGATAAGCAGTCAGTAGTAATGTTAAGCTCATCTTGAAATTTTTCAAAAGCCCTAACCGCATTGCTAATTCTGCCAATTGAGAAGAACCATGATCTACTTTTGTATATTGTAGCCACTGCCTGTTACCTTGACACATTATCACAGACCTAGCAGTCTTTCCAGAGCCATCTGTAAACACTGTGCAGGCATTAGCAGCTGGAACTGGGGAACAGTAAGAGTTTTCAATAAAATTAAGATAAGATTTGACAGGGATACCATCAACTTTTCTACGAGCCTGCAGAGCTGTGTGTGATCTGTTCTAAGGCTCCTGTTGCTCTGGGTGTCAGGGTGCAAGGGGAATTATGTTCAGGGTTCCCTTTCAATAACTCGAAAAGGGGGTAGAGTTGTTCAGTTGTAACACCCAGTAAAGGGCAAATCCATTAATTGTACCCAAGAGCTTTTGCAAAAAGTGTGTGTAGACGCTTGAGATGATGGAAGGCACAGAAAATACAAATCAAGGGGGCATTGTGTCCACAAAGTGGTACAGTAAGAAAAAGCAATCTTTTAAATCAATAACAATGACGGTCCAGAATTCCCATAGACACAACAACATTATTAGTTGTTGATTTTTGATTATTGATTTTTTTAAAGATTGCGCAGTGATCGCTGTGTTCCAATCTTTTTCTGAATAACAAAACCAGGAAAATTCTATGGGCTAGTTGTGGGAACAATATGGTCAGATTGCAGCTATTCTTGTACAAGTTGGTAAAAATGTTGCAGCTTTTCACAAGATAAGGGCCACTGGTCCACCCACACAGGACAGTCTGTCATCTGAGGGCTGGTACATGCTGCTCAGCCGTAGTCCCCATGATAAATCTTTTTCCCAACATGAGACCTCATTGTCTAAGGCAGCTTTGTCCCCACAAAGTAACAGAGAGTGATAGTACATAAAGTTTCACAGTGGCAGTGTGACCTTCAGAGCCCTCTATTGTGACAAAATTGACACTCTGCTTTGGAATAGAGAGGCCTTCAACTCTGGATAGACCTTTAGCAGCTTGAGTCAGGGGCCAATGACTTGGCTATGCTGAGAAAGCTGTAATAGTACAATCTGCACCACTATCAAGTATACCAGCAATGTGTAGTTTCTCATTTGGATGGCAAAGAGCACATTTGAGAGTGGAAAAGTGATTGTGGCCAGAAGATCTGTGACTGCCCAGTGAAATCAAAGCCACTGTTACCTCTAACTTGTGGAAAACTAGCCACTTTATTGCAAAAACCAGGCCTGTTTAAGCAGTTAGCTGGATATAAGCTACATAGTTTTAAAGCATAACAAACATAATTCAACCAAGCACCATACACCACGATTTGAACACGCAATGGTTATATAACATGTTTTTCTCCCAGTAATTCAGCTGAGTCTCTTTCCCATACTCCTTTTCAACTTCCAGGTCCTTTTCTACTTCTAGCCTCAGTAACAGGCCTAAGCCATGGTTTTAAAGGTCTCTCTTTTATAAAGCTTTACTTATTGCTAACAGTTAGTAACCTTCATTGTTTCCAGTAGTTCATCTTAACTAGGATTATTCTGATACTGAAATTACAAATTTATTTTATGAAGAAGTAAGTAATAGCCATGAATAACCTCCTGATTGTTTTCCCCTAATTAAAAGATGATCTCAGTGTTGATGAAGACAAGTGTACAAGCAAGACCATTTTATTTAAATAAATAAAGTAAATCATAAAGTGGTCTAAATAGAAATAAGAAATAAGCACAGGGACAAGACTAATATTCAAATTAAAGGATACAAAACAAAGGCTGTAGTTTGAAGTTCCTCAAATAGTCTTTCAGTTTTGTATAGTGAGCAAGCAACATTTTGTGCTCTAGAGGGCTTAAGGTCAGCTTAATATCCATCATGAATGCATCTTTCTGAGTCTTATTCCACTCCAATTCTCTCCTGTTAAACTTAAGAACCATTCTTCTCTTACTATTCTTAATTTGCTCTGTCCCCCACCCCCAATTACATTTCTTGGAATGATACTTCCTTTTCATACATCCTTGCCTAAGCAGTGATAAATGAAGTGAACATTAATTGAGGGTTGTAGCGCAACAGCAGCCAGTTTGGCTTCAAGTCAATCTCCCTTGGCAAATCAGGGAAATATATAATGCTAACTGATTACTCCCAGAGAATATTTTTGCAATTTTCAGTGCATATATTTGAATTTCAGCTCTTCATTTTCCCCTAAGGTTTTATCCCTTAATGTTACAAAAGGGAGGGGGAAAAGAGCTACAGATGAAAGCTTGGACTGTAGATGTACTGCAGTAGGAAAATACCATCCAGCTTGTGGATAAAGAGGAGCGTAGATTTTACTTTATGTGGAATAACAGGATGTGATGCATGTTATATGGCAACTTGGCTCAAAGTATTTATGCTTTCTATGTACCAGTTTTGTTCTTTGGGAAGATACTAACATTTCCTAAAAAAACAATGAGAAAATGCTTGAGGTGTTGACAAGACTAATGTTCAGCATTAGTCTTCTAGACGTCAGCGAGGAAGAGTGAATTCTCATTTTAAAAATCCTTGCATATAAATTTGGTTATTTAATAAAATCCTATACAGTAATTATATTTCTATTATATTATATATAATCCCAATTATTAATATAATTCTATGTAGCCAATAATACAATGTAATACACTGGTATGAGATAATATGACTAATACAATACAATATACTATGATAGTATATTTCTATCCAAAAGGCCAGACTCTGCTACAGCACAAACACATCTCAAGCAAGAGTGGTTCCACTGGCCATCCAAGACTTTGGCCCTTGAACTTGACACAATTATGCTGAGATCAGGTTAGAAGTCAGGTAAAGAACTATGTTAAAAGAGCCCTTTCCAATAGTTCAGTTACAGCAAGAGTGAATCACATGGACAGAAACCACGCACAATCTTCCTCAAAACTGAGGACTACACTGCAGAGTTCAGGTGTAGCCAGTGCCTGTGCAGTTTTGAAGTGCTGTTAATCAGCATTTGTGCTGGTCCCACAATTAGAAAACACAGAGCATGATGGTAAGCAGAACTAGCCTGGGTCTCTTCATGAAACTGTGAAACACCTGTGCCTACCTGTTTTCAAATATGGGTGAACATTAATGAAATGCTGCAGAGGAAGATTACTCCATTACTCTAGAAATGTTGTTGTCTTTGTATTCTCTTCCATAAAATCTTACATATTTGTTTGTCACTAGAGGACTTGAAGAAATCTTCCAAGATCTGGATATTTTTCTTCTGACATTTCTTCAGTAAAAAATGACTTTTTCTTTATATATTTTCTTTTTCTTTTACATAGTTCTGTGATAAAATGCTTTAGAAAAAAATAATAAATCGGATTTTTAAAATGGAAAAAAAGATAGAAATATTTACAAATATTGTTGATTTATGTGGGAAGAAAGAAGCAAAGAATACAGGAGTACTCCAGAATGCCCATTCTTTAAAATAAAAGTCCCTTTTTTACCATTGTCCTGTGCAATATGAATCTTATGCAGGAGCCAAATGGCCATCATTAGTCTGTCCTGAGGTTAATGACATACTTCAGTAGTCTTCCACAGTTCTTGCCAACGTGGAAGAGTTGACAAGAGTTAATCATTTGGGTATTTTCTAAGTTCTATCAAAAAGCCCATAGGACTGACTAGTAAATTAATCACCATTTGAAAATTTCTTATGCTACTACCTGTGCTTAAAAGTCAGAAAAAAAGGCAAACCAAATACTCTTTTCTTTTCATTTTTATCTCTTATTTAGTCATTATGACTGAACATTAATAAGGTACTTGACGAATCAATGCTTTCTGACATTCTAAATAAAGATATTTTGGCCATTTGATTCACTGTAGTCTGTGAAGTGCTTTAATTTGAGAGGGAAAAAGAAAAATATGCATTAAAATCTAGAAAAAAATACTTTGTACTTCTGAGTGTGAAGTGCAGTTTAAATAAGAAAATTATTTTCATTTTTATTGAAAACATACTTTTAGGAAAATGCGTGCTTGAAATTATACCATGCTATTCTGTTTTCACAGAATGTTTTGAGTATTTTATATCCACCTTTCTTTTATGTTATTGGGGAGTGTTCCATATGTGTTTCCATGTCTTTCTTTGACAACAGACATTTCAGGAATTCTGTTTCCACTTTTTGTTTTATTTTGTTTTA
>VZDJ01001050.1:117831-207755 GCA_008694505.1 Cyanoderma ruficeps | reverse complement strand
TTTTATTTTGTTTTATTTTGTTTTGCTTGTTTGCCAAATCTACTCTGTGAGGTTTTATTTAGCAGTCATATTACCCATCCATACAACTGAAAATGGGTTCCTCTCTGCTGATGATGGGCATGTGAGCTCCAGACTGTCAATTAATTTTCCTTATAGAAACGGAAAACTGTTAGCTGTATTAAAAATTTAATTCCAAACCCTGTTCCTGAAGTAACAGTACTGTTCTGTTTCTGAAGGCTGGTGGGTCCCAGGTAAAAGGCTACCTCTGCTTCAACCTTTCTCTTAAAAGGGCCAAGAAAGTTTGGTGGAGAGAAGCTTATGCCATCTACATTCACATTAGGCTTAGCTACCTAATAAAATCTTTTTCAAGGTAAAACCCAGAGCTGCTGGCGGCAGAATGACTTACTGTGTGGAAAAAGTTGTGCATTATCATTGTATCGTGTGACTGTAGCAAGTGAAAGCTTTATCTGTGTTCAGTTCAGCAATTGCTTGAATCAGCCTTAATTCCCGCCTTCCCTCTTTTCTTCTATAGACAAATTATGCATTTCATAATACTTTGGAAAAAGGGTCAAGGTGTGCTGACAGCCTCCTAAACATGTGTATATTATTGTTGGACTTTACAGTCCTGCTGTAAAGAGAACGGTGTACGGTTCTTAGTGTTCTGAGGACAGCTGTTAATAGAAAATACTTCTATTCAGGTGTGGATGGACTTCCCTGGAAACTCCTACAAGTTTCCACTGGCACTATCTTCTGTCACATGATGTTACTTGTAGACATTTTCATCTTGGTTTTAACAAGAATTTTAAAATTTTGGAAGTTTATAGAATATAGAGGAACATTTCCTATGTTCTTGCTGAGCAGCAGACTCAGGAGCAAAACTCAGGCCTGGTGGAAGTTGCTGGGAAAATTTTTACTTCATTTTATTGCCAATGGATGACTTCATCCACTGAGAGCTGTGGTAGCATTGCATGAGTGGGTTGATTCTTGCTTTCCCAATTTAGCAGACAGCTTAGGCAACATTTTGAAGTAATTTCCTTCTACAGATTACAAAGAGCTTTCCAAAACAAGTAATTATTTAGGCATTGACCAGTAAAATTATTACAGCACGTACACAAATCAGGTAAACCTAAACAGAAAAAAAAGGTATTTGATTAACACTGTTCTACGCAAAAAACCAAACCAAATTGTGGATCACTGAGGCTGGGAGTGTCCCAACTTCAGGGACAGAAAAGATGAGCAGGCACAGCAGCAGTTCAAGGGAACAAACTCTTTAATTCAAAAATCTGACTCCATTTATATACATTTGTACAAAGGTCAAGAGATTGGCTACTTCAGGTTACCACCTCTCTAACCTGGATGGTGGACATCACCATCAATCATTTCTTCTCTCAGAGGAGAAGTATGCAAACATTCTAAAAATACACATTGTTTAGATGAAGCTGCGTGAGAATCTGCAGCAACAAAGACAAAAGGCAGAAAATTCAGGGCAACACCAAATCAAATTACATCAAAATACCCCACTCCAGGAAACTCAAGCTTCCTGATGGAATCTCTGTTTCTGCTGACTCATTCTGATGTTTTATAGTTGCCAAACTTTCTTCATTCTCAGCTTCTCTTAATAGGTATGCTTGGGAGGATGAAGGGGCAAAATGAAGAGACCTATTAAAAACTGAAATGAAGGTTCTAGATCAGCTTTTGAATTTTTAACTGTAATATATTTACAGGGTCCCCAGAGAAGCACTCACAGCAGCAGCCTGACAGAGTTTGAAAAGCATTTGAACAATACTCTCAGGTACATGGTGTGACCATTTGGGATGGTTCTGTGAAGGCCCAGAAGCTGGACTTGATGATCATTTTTGGTGCCTTCCAACTCAGCATATTCTGTGATTCTGTGATACCTGGCATGACTGTAATTCTCTGGATATTGTTATACAATGCACAAGTTACTTCTGACTACAAGCAGTTTTGCTGCAGAAAACAAAGTCATTGATATAACACTATTTATATTTGTCTCATATACTCCTTGGACTTCAAGACAGATGCATTATAGAAATAAGATGTTCGATAACACTGTGTTTGGAATCAGTACCTGAAGTGACTTAAGAACAAGGTTTGCCAGTTTCTTCTTTAAGGGTTATCAAGGGGATGAGAGATGGAAACGAGGGAAGCAAAGTTCCCAGCTTTTTGTTGTCATCAGGACAATTCTGTACTTTCCTATATAAAAGACCCCTTCTGTCTTTACAATTTTTAGTTGACCATATTTGTAATTTTCAATTGTTTTTGCAGCTTAATAGGCTTGAGGGGAAAGCCCAGGAAGCCAGCATAGAAGTTCATATAAATGTGTAATTAGTTCCATAGTAAATACTGAAAACATAACATAAATTATTCAAGGTATCAGTAGGTTGCACTGGAGCTACCTGTATGGTTTCTGAAATGAGTTTTTTCATTTTGTTCTGCTTTTTGTCTCCTTTATTTCTTTTAATTCACAAGAAGAACATAAGAATCTTCGGTTTGTCAAAATATTCTGGTTTGTATTTTAAAAATCATAATCTTTCTTTGTTTTGGTTTTGTTTTGCAGTTTTTGGTTTTTCACCAGCCAGGTCTTGGTTCATTTACAGGCCATTTTCAGGTGATCAGCTACTGTCATCATCAGTTGTCTCTGTGGCTCAGAGTGTGAGTGCTTGTCAAGATCAGACACCTGTGTACTCTTCTCTGTAAACTAAACTTTGCATTTGGATTTAGTCTTTCCTGCACTGAGAAGTATCAGACATCTTCTTGTTATCATTAAAATAAGAACTAGATTATGAAGATGGATAGTGTTTGAAGTTCCAGTTTTCATCTTTAGAATTTGGGGGGAAAAAAGATGTGTTAGCAGGAAAGATTTACAGAATTGCTTCTGATTTAGTATCATTGCTATTCCTACCACCAACATGGACAAAGAATACCCCAGAGTTTATGCAGTTTAAGGGTCCAGATTTAGAGTTTGGTTTAAACATTATGCTGAGACAATCTATGAGTGAGGGGTTTGTGCCCTTGTCAAGTGAAGAAAGGCATGGAACTTGTGCAAGAAGTGGGTAGAATGCTGACCAGGCACTGTCTCAGTAAGATTTAAAAAGTGCTTCTATTTTTCTCCCAGGGCTGAGGTACAGGTGCTGAAGGCAGTACAAAGTGTTTGCCTGCATTTCACAGAACCTCGGACATGTCTCTTTCTCTCCTAATGGACCTGAGCTTCCATGCTCCTGTAATCTGAAGTGCCATGGTCTGTGTGGTTTTCTGGGACAAATGGAGAGAGAAGGAAACAGCTGGTGCCTGGGCAGAGAGGGAGCCCTTTTACTTGGCTTTGCCATCAGACCACAAGTATTGGATCCTGGCACTGAAACATGAGTCCATAGCAAAGCAGTGCAAATTCTTCCAGTAGCTAGAGAAAGACTAAAGAGGTCTGGGGAAATTCTGTTTTAATCTATATATTTTACACATCTGGACCAGTGATAGCCCTCCTCCTACTTTGTCATCACTTATCAGTCCCTTGGAATAAAGTATGTGTCAGTCCTTTTTTACGTAGATTGATCTTTCTATTAAAGATCTGACTAATGTTTTCTTACCCAGCCTTGTACTCCTTGCTGTCTTTTTCACAGCCTCGCTGATTTTGTGATACTTGCTCATTTCTTTTGCATCATCTCAGTAAGAGCTAGGCACCCCTGGATAATCTGATTGTTGTATCAAACAGCTTTCCAGAAACTTACCAATACTGCTAGTTTTCCAGAATGCAAACATGACAGTGGTATGACACAGAGTCAAAAGTAGCAGCTAACCATGCAGACTTGGGCAACTATCCCAGAAAACAAAGGAGACAAAGAGAAACATACTATCAGAAGGTCAAATAGGTAATTGAAAATAACATGTTACGTATGAATGACCTTTTACCTGAAGCTTTGCTGTTTAGGATCTTTTTGCTTTTCTGCCAGTAACATATTTGAATAATCCTGTAGTTATATTTTCTATGATATAGTTTTCATCATAAGTTAAGCAAAAATAAAATGAGAATTTAAAATAAGGTTGTATTTTTTTATCGGAATTCCTTCCTATTTAAAATTTTACGAATTACATAAGTAATTGATACTGTTTTCATGAAGATAATGGGAAAAAACAAACACAGTATTGTCGTTGTTATTAAGTAATAGGTTATTTTGGTTTTCCTCCTTCTTCCAAACAATTTTAGAGGCCTGTAAAAATTAATTTTAGCTAGATAGTGTAGCAGCATGGAGATGGATGGTGGTTGCTGCTACCTCTCCCTGAAAAACATCTCAAGAAGCCGCTCAGGTGGGCACACAGGCAGCCACTCAAGTCCACACTCACACACACCACAGATAAGTCAGTGAAGAAAGATGGGAAGGGTCTCCTGTGTAGAATTCCAGCAAAGTTTATTTTGCAGACTCGTGCCGAAGGGTCCAGGGACAGAAAGACCAAGATCAAAAGAATGTCCCAGGTTAAATATGGGGGTCAGGAGCCAATGGTCCAAGGGCACAGAGGCGGTATGAGGGCAGGGCAAAGGGCAGTGACCTGTAGGGGACATAAGGGCAGACCGTCAGCGATACCACAACCAATGGGGGAACAAGGAAAGGAGAAACCTTCTCAAACTGGGGGCACATATGGGCAATAGATGTAGGCAAGGGCCACGGGAAATGGGAAAAGCAAAACTGAGTTAGATTAACATAATGCTGCAAAACACGCTAGGGGGAACCTTTCGTTCACCCTAAGTGATGTGCCAATCCTGAAGCCTATGGTAGATTCTTCCAAGGCATTGCCCTAGAAGTTTCCCTTAGAGGCTGAAGGGCCTCCACAAGATAGGTGATAGTGTGATTTCACAGCATATCACAAAGATTTCTCTCACTGAATGTCCCAAATGGGAGGGACAAAGCAAGAAGCATAATTCTGATTCCATTTGTTGTGTGAAAGGTTCTGGTTTGGGATTCAAATATTTCAAAAGTGGGGAAAAAAATGCCCCAAAGCATTTGTAGTTTTGTGAGAAGAGTACTGAACACAAGCCAACACAAACTTGTGGTCTCAGCTGAGTTTCTAGAAAACTCTAGCCTTCATTGCAAATTCATCAGGAACAATTATATGTAATTTGGTACAGTTGTCAGGTCATACTAGGAGGTCCTTTATACTGAGCTACAGAAGAGACTGTATTACTTCCCACACCTAATGAGTGCATTAATCCTTGCTCAAAGTCATATTATGAATACAGGCACTGCTGCCAAATCCTCACTGAGAAAATACCAACCCTCATAGTGAATTTTGGGGTCAAAGTCTGTGCTGATATTCAAGAATCAGAGTAGGTTCCTTACAGCAGGCATATTTTCTTGACTGTGATATCTTACTGTAATGCCCAGATGTAGTTCTAAGAGCTTGTGTTTAAGATGTATGCATATATATATATTGTCCTTCAAATCTTTGGCATTTCTAGATTGCAATTTTCAGGGGAGTAAAGGGCAATTAGGTGTTAAAATGTTATGAAAATCCATTTGCATTTTAGCCTTAAGGTACAAAACCACCTATGTAGCAGCCACATAAACTGAGGTAAAAGTTGTGATTGGTTGGCATTCCCCAGGAAGACCAGGACTGGAAGGCTTTGGAAAGACACAAGTATATAGGGAGGGGATTCTTCTCCACCAGAACCCTCAAGTCCTTCTCAGCAGGTCCCTCTGGAGGCATATGTCAGAATTTTGTTTTTCTGTCCCTGAATAGGCCTTTTGTTTTTTCATTCTTGTGAAATTTCTTTGTTGTCACACTGTGCTGTTTCTCACCTGACTGTACTTCTCTACTTTGTGTGTGTACAGTCACATGCATTCCTTTCTCTTGAAAACATTAGGTCTGTTTAGTATTTAGAAAGTCCACTACTATGTCCTGTAGATTTAGAAGGTCTGAAAGCAGATAAATATAAGACCATCAGAAACACATGATGATAAACCACAAAAATTAGTCAGATTTTTATAATTAGACCAAAGAAATTTTTACTGTTTAATGCTGTAGCAGAAAAATTACAGAGGAGGAGGAAAAAGGCTGTAAAGTATCTGCCATAGAAACATGCTGAAGACTGTACATTAGGTTAACTTACAATTACTTACTAAATTTCCCAAACAAAACTTAGTTGTAAATTTGTTGCAAGGCTCTAATAAATGCTTCTTTCCATGCTGTGTAATTAACTCCACAAGTGAGCTGTGTGAGACATAAATATGCATTGACACTGTCAGAAAGCAGTAAGCAGTGCTCCCCTGAGGGAATCTGAGCTGGGAGCTGATGTGACTCCAACACAGACCTTGCTTGCAATGACAGGCACAGTTCTTTAGGGCTGGAGCAGAGTAGGCAGCTGGGTACTGATGACAGGGTGTATCAACAGCACAGGCATGGCAAGGGGATGAATAAAAGCCTGAGAACAATCAGTGGCTCCTAGATGTAGCACAGAACAAGCCTTAAATAGTATCTTTGATCTTGCTGTACTGCTAACTTCAACTCTGACAGGTAGTGGGACTTTGTGGTAATTTGTGATAAGCTTACAAGTGTTGGTAGATGAGGAATTTATCGTGTGAATATGTAGAACATCTACATTGTAGTCCTATCTGCTTTGCCAATTTGTAGTTTGAGAAACACAAGCACACTCATTTCATCGTTCCACTCAAGGTCCCTAAAGCTTGTTGTAATATCAGATGTAAAAGTTGAGCCACTGTAACAATCTGTATGGAGGGATTATGAGAAAATATTTGTTGGATTAGAACATCCCACACAACATGCCTGATCTAGGAGAAAATAGGTTTCAGAGGCTTCAAATATCAGGCCAACAAAAGGCAAGAGACACTGTACATCACCTTGTGGTGCATCAAGATCAAATGATCAATGTGAGATGACCTCAAGAACAGCTGAAAGAAACAATGTAAACTGTGGCAAAAGGCCAAAGGACTCTGGCAGGTAGGCTCCAATCTCCTAGTGCTCCAGTGGCTTGCAGAGAAGATACAAATTTATAATTGGTCAGTTGGCAATATCAGGTCAGTACAGGGGTTTGGCAGTATCCTCCTGTAGCTCCATTGCCATGAAGTATCAAAACTATGCCTCTGTCAATTGCTTTCATGTAACTAATAATGAAGATCATTGCAAACAGTTATCTTGTATTTTGTGGGCCCTGTTTAGATTTTATTTTAAATCACTGTGCTAATTATTTAATAAAAGATTAAAGTTTAAAAGTGTACATTTAATATAAAGCAAATGCTTTATATTTTCCCATTCAATCATTTCACAGCCTGTTCTTATGCAGATTTAACATTCTTTTCTATAGATAGAGGATGTGCTTTTAATCTAAATGTAGCAATTAATTGCCCATTACTTGCAAAATCCAAGTTTAGCCAGGCACAGCACATCTGCCTGGCAAGGCTTCTGGTAAAATCTCTGAGAAATGTGGTCTGCAATGAGATGGTCTCTCCTTTTAATATATAAAGAACATTAAAAGCTGGATAAGAACTGACAGGCCATGTATGATTGGGAAACTTGAGCTATCCAAAGAAAACCACCAAATTTCAGTCATCTTAAAAGACAGACAAAGAGACAGACAAAATTTATGACAGTGTCCTTTACTTCAGGTTTGTAAAAGCCAGGGAGTTTGAATAATCTGGGGTAACAGAAATTTGTGCAGTAACCAGCAAGATGAATGTGAGCAAACATTTTGTGAGTTTATTTGCTGCTTGTTGTTCCTTTGGCTGAGTGTTCATTTTGGCCAAGTGCTCAATTTTTTGGACACAGCACAACACACCAGTGTCCTATTAAAAGAAATTGCCTTTTCAGATCTTTTTCTAGAAGTTTTTCTTTTCTTTTCTTTTAATTTTGAGCTATGCTATGCATAGCTTTTCTGTTCTCTCTTGCTTTCTACTGAAGATTAGACACAGAGCCAAGACTCTCAAAAACCTCAACCAGGTTCCAATGCCCAATGAGACTTTTAAATACTGATTCAGATCCTTAGATTCTGTTTGGTTTTTTACTTTGATGTTCATCTTGTATTTATCTTCATGGCACAGGTTTATATCACTGCCTAGTAAGGAAAGATGTGAGATCTGGTGTTGAAGTACTGTAGCCAATGCCATGCCCGCGTACAGTCTTTTAATTGCAGCCATTATGATATGAGTTGGTGCTGTTCTGTCAAATGGAAGGTGTCTTCTGAACTACTGAAACATGGAACTCTTGCCCAGTGTCAGGGAAAGTAAGGCTGAATTTCACCGTTTTATGCCTCCTGATTCTGGATCACGTGTGGAGAGATGAAAACTTTGTTACCTATGTGTACACTGCAGTCTGTCCCCCAGAACGATCTCTACTAATTTATGTGCTACAGTCCTTGTGAAAAATTTCATGAAAACGACTAAAGAAACCTTGTAGATTGTTCCTTACATTTAAACCAGAAGTTATCTGTCCTGACCAAAGAAAGAGCTTTTAGATGCCCTTTATCTGGCTTTATTTTATGTGAAAAACTGGTAAAAAGGAAGACTTCATGGGTGCACACAAATTATGTTATCTTCTAAAACAGTATTGTAATCAGCACATTGAACATCATTATTTCCTGTGTGGGAATTGCAACCTTCCATAGTAGCACTTATCCTCTGCTACTTGCATATTTCATGGAATTGTGGTTTGTGATTGCTTTGCAATCAGAGCTCATACTTTTGTGGTATATCCAGCTCAGGAAAAGAAAGGTAGGGTTTCTGCTTTAGTATGTGGTTTTTATGCGAAAAGTAATTTTATTTTTTTTATTATTCAGGCAAGTTTTGATTTGACTGATAAACTTAGGCCCTACCTTAATAAAAACATAATAATGTATAAAAATAAGCTCTTTGTTTATGTAGTGTGGTTTGTTGTTGACTTAGGCACATTTGGGGAGGTGTTTCCATTTTGGGGACGAGTAGTGTTATTTCTTTGATCCATTACCTGGATTAAGGTATAGCTAGCTTAAGCCATGATATGAAACTGCTTTGCTTTCCCTCTTGGATGCACTTTAGGGAGAAAGAAAAGAATCCTCCGGTACTTCATTTTCCACCATTTAAATTTTGGAACCAAATTTAATGTTGGTTTCAGAATTTAAATCAAACCTTTTACATATTGTTTTCTAATGCAGAAGCTGTTTTGGTTTGAAGGCACAGAGTTGGAAAGTGAACAGAGAAACATTGCAGATCAAGGCCAAGGGGAATGCATGTCTTTAAAACTTCAGTTACATTTTGCATCAGATTTGTCTCAGTAAAGATTATCTCTTAATGTGCTGTTTACTCAATGGAAAATTCAGTCTGAACATATTGAGCTTTGGAAATGTCCCAAAGTCTACTGAAATATCACTAATCAGTTAAGTCTCTGTTAGAGCACAAATGTCGTTTTCCTGGATTAAAAGTTAAGCATATTGCCCTTAAAATGCACATTCTATATGTAGATAATACACACCATTCTATATCAAAAGTAACTTTCTCCTGAAGGGCTAATGGGTAATCTCAGTTTAATTGCAAGTTTGAAAAGAGCTGTGCATTTTACAAGAGAGAAAAGAATTTCATGGTTCATATTTTTTGACCATAGCAGAAAAAGAGATTTTTAAGGTAAGAAATATGTCAAGCTACAGACTTGCTCAAGATTTCACACAGCTGTGACTTGGTCTCATTTATATACTGTTTTCAGCTGTAGATTCTTAGAACTGAGACAGCTGTAGCAAATACCACACTTTTTCTCTATTTGAAAGCTGTATACCAGAGTTGTGCTGTGCCTAAGGGATCAAGGGAACAGACTGGAGATTGCAGGTGGGGATGTGAGGGGAGAGGCAACCAGAAGAGCAGAGAAAGTTTTGGAGAGCAGATGAGTGGTTCTCTCTCATCACTAAGTATTTCACTGTCACTGATTCTTAAGGAGTGGGATACCTATGTCTTGTTTTCTTCTGATAGTCTCCTCTCAGCTTAAGCTGCACTGCACGTTTTCCCTGTTTGCTGAGTAGTTGCCGATGGCTTCACATGTAAAGATTTTCAGACCTCCTATGCCTGAGCTTATACATGGAAAATACATTTTAGAATATTACCTTTGCATTTCATTTTGTACAGGAAATTCCAAGCATCTAAAGCATTATCATTTTCATGTGAGTTTAGTCTGGAAAAATTGTAGGGACATGTCAGATGAGAACTTACAGTTCAACCAATTTCTCAAGCCAGAAATACAATGAAGGTTTATTTTAGTCAAAACATGTGCAACCTCCTATGCATGGAATCACACTAATTACAGTTGTGTTCAACCAGGGGTTGTACAGCAGAAATTACAACTCTCATAGTATTTATTATTCAACTTCTGCTTTTCTGGGTAGATTTGATTGAGAAATAAGTTCTAGGTCTCTTCCTGTTTTGTCCTTTGCTCCATAAAAGAAGAAAAAGTAAGTGAAACCAAGAATGAAACATCAAATCAGTTATAACAAGTATGTGATACCAAGGTGTAGTGAAAATTAAAAATTATTTCTTACTCAAGGTCTGTGTGTCTGTAGTGAAAAGACAATCTTCTGCACACTGCTGAAAGATGTATAAAAATTTCCTATTTTAACTAGCTTTTAATGCATTGACAAGTTCTGCTGTGTCATCCTTTGTGATTATTGGAAGTTGCCTGATCAAATTTTTACTGCAGTGGGGACTGATCTGTAGAAAATTGTATCTTATGGAATACAGCAGTGAAGACAAAATTGAATATGTACAAATTTTCTAACATCAGTTGATATAAACTACATTTAGTATTTTCCTGGTATTTTAAAGCCCCAGAGAAGACTCATGGAGGTGGTTTAATTGGAGTTTGCAACAGAGATAGAATGGGTGGAATCTCAACAGGGGGAAAGAATTGTAGTGATTTTTCTCTCCACTTCCATTAAATTGGTAGTGATTGAAATAGAGCAAAGGTTTTCCCTCACTCTAACAGATGGAAGCGCTGAAATGTCATCCATGTATTCTTCCATCCTGTGACGCACATTTCCTTTTCAAACCAATAAACAAATGAGATTTCTGGTTGATTTCAATTCATAGTTTTTTCTTTGGAGCTGAGACTTTCTCAGCTTCTTGCCAACTATAGAATGCCTTTGAAAATTAGAAAGGTGCTGTCATTGTGGGCTCTCTCCCACACCTATTAGTTATATGCTATATTGCTAGCTTGCTATTTTTGGTACCATGTGCACTTTCTTTCTCCACCCTTCTCTTTTCTTTAAATCATTATGTGGCTAATTGCTGAAAGTGAGCTTCCAGTTTTCACTGTTGGCAGATGTTAATTCTTCATTATGGGAGCAAGTGAACATTATTGAAAAATCCAGAATTTAGCAACTCTGTCTGCTGCCAGAATTCAAGAGCTGATCAGTGCTGTTAAAAGTCACAGGATTGGCTGTGGGAACATTTTCTGGCTTATTGTGGGCATAAAAAAGGGACAGTGATCAGAGGCACATGAGGGCATAAGGGATAAATAAAAAAAATTGATCTGTGAGGTATTAACATTCTATTTGCCAAACCTGTTGCTACACAGAGCATAGAGCACATGTTGACCTCTTTACCCTTCACCCCCACTGTACTCCCAGCTTTTTCAAGACTAGTATTTGTAAATCTAAATTCCAGTGTGGGGTGGGTCTGGAATGAGATCTGCACTTAAAATTCACCACCAAGATAATTCTGAACTATTCTATTTTCTCTTACCTATGAACATGTACACCTCCACTGTTCTTCAACATACATACATCTACTTGCGGTTTATTTAAGTCAACACAAACAAATTAGGCAGGTGGGTCTGCATTTTGTTGGGGTTTTTTTCTGCAGGAGGAGAAAACTTATTTATAACTGCAAATCTTACTCTTTGATTCCACTCACACAGAAAAAATAATCAGAATATGTATCAAATTAAGAGATAATCTAGAGCACACATGGAGCCTTTGCAGTACTGTAATGAATAACAACTGTTTCACTGATTTGAATGGATGAAAAATTCCCAGGGCAAATGGTCCTTCATTTATGTCAGAGCATAATTTTTTTTTTAATTTTTTTTTTACTTACCTTTTTTTCTGGCATGGATAACAGAGTATCTCCCAAAACAATCAGAATGCTACAATGCCTTGGTAGCAGTGTTCAGAAAGGAGTATTTAAACCAATACTCAGAAGAAAGGACATTATAGTGTCACACACCACCAAGTGTTCTGTAGTTCTTATTAAGCAGGAACAGTATCATGTTATGTCAGGCAAAGACATTATTTCATTGATTGAATGGGATTATTTAAACTGATTTTTTAATAAATACCATAGAACTCTATTTTCATGTTTGTTTGGATTGCAATTTCAATTAGTGTTTTGAAGCAGCATTTTTAGTAACTTTCATTCTGACCTATATCTGTAAAGCATAGTACATTTCTGCATCTAGTCTATGTCATTATTATGATTATACCATGTGCTTTTCAAGGTCCAATATCATTTTCAACTTAGATACAAGTTTTTTGCCACCCACATTTCTCATAATGTATTTCATGCATACTATAACAGGTTATAAAGATTGCAGATAATAGCAGATGCCATTCTTGCAGGTGTTTAAGCTCATTTGAAGAGTTTGACTTTGTATTACACAAAGAACGTGATATTTACTCTGCTAAAGTTTTAACAGTATGAAGTCATTCAGTTGTCTAACCCCAAAATCAGATTCCTAGTTGTCTTAACATAATTAATGGTGTTACACAAGCCATATCAAGAATATGAGTCTCTTGGGGTGGCAGAGCAGTTTTGCCTGATTTTTTAAAAGCCAGAAATTATCCCTTTTATACTTCAGTCCGCTTTTCTTATAATAAGAGAGAAACATAATACCGTTCTGTGCATGTAACAGTTTCTTTACTGAAGAACCTCAGGGTATCTCAGAAACTAAAATGAATTGCTAAGAAATTATTGTAATGAGAGTTGATCTAGGACTGTCAGTCCTTTTAAAGAAGTATAACTGCTTCAATAACTGGCTGCAATTCTTGGAGTAAGCAGAAAACTATTAATTACATTTAAAACAAACAACAAAAAATGCACAGTTCCCAGTTTCTAAGAAGGCCATTTTTATTTTTGTTTTGACTTTACCACTAAGCAGAACTTGGATGACATTTTGCTTTTTCTAATGCTTGCTACAATCAAAGCTGCTAACTAGCAACACATGGCATGAGAGAGAAGCCCTAGGAAAACAGTGGCAGGGTTTTTGCCTTAATGATTTGGGAATGTCTGTCACTTTGCATACTTCTGACCTTAACATTTTTTGTTAGTTGTCTCACATCTCTCCCTCTCTCTCCTACAAGCATGTAAACCCCCATGCTGAAATAAATGCACTCGTATGCTCAGGTGAGTTGCCAATTATGTTCTTGCACAAAATAGCAGAGCACTAATATAGTGTCCAATTCTTAACAAAGTAATCTGCTTGTTTACAAGTCCAGGGAAGAACTGACACTGCTATGAAGCCCAACTTCACATGAACATAGGGGACTTAAAAGAACCTGAAGGCAGTGCAAATAGAATGAACCCAGATGAAGGAGTGTAGTATCAGCCTGAAGATCACTAATCCTATCCTAAATATTTGGATATTTTGTACGTGTCTTTGCTTGGGAAAGAAAAAAAAAATCATAATTTCAGTACTTCAGCCACTTTCTTGGTGTTATTTTGGTCTCTTCTAAGTTTTGACAGGACATACTAGAATTTATACCATAGTACTTTTCTTAGATATCATTTTTCTTAGCTGTGCTGGAGGCACAGAACTTTGGTATGACTAAATGTTAGACAGATGAGTGTGTAATTAGAGTGGTACTTTGACTAAAAAAAGCATTCACCAAGTTTCTGTCCTCCCGACTACTTTTGAAAAAGGAAATGTACTTCTCGAGTATGTCAGTCTTTCCGCGTATGTGAAAAAAACCCTGAACATGGCAGTAAATCTTCTAAAGGGGTCTCCTGTATGTCTCCTAGGAAAGTGTTGAACTGCAATTGTTCCCAGGAGCCTTGATGGGGTGATAGTATTAGTAAAGTCAGGAGAGCCGACCCTACTGTGTCTGGGTTATAAAATTGCATTTTCTTTTTAAGACACTACATGCTTTCTTAGACATGGGCTTAATTCCTCTAGGATTGGTTGCTATTAAATATTAGTTCCTTCTACTACAATTTGGAAGCAAAGAAATAACTTGAAGGGATCAAAATGTATAATATAAAATATATTAATTACTTCTACTTATTTAATACATTTTTAAAAACAGACACTGAATCAGATAAACCATGAGAATGAAGCACACAAGCTCACTTTTAAGTTATGTTCTCAATGGCATTAATGATTCTCAAACTTTTTCCTCCTTGATTTGTTTACACTAAGTTGGTGTTGTTGAAATATAATACAAAATATTATATTAAAAAGTCTTTAGTTACAACTCCATATTCTCAAAATTAGAATACATTCGGCCCTGTTTCAAAGTTGACATGGTAGAAGTTAAGGGAAAACAACACCTGCATTCTAATTATATAACTTTTTGACTATGTCAAACTGTTCTTCCCTTCCGCCACTCAGAAGTTAACTACTCTATTTTCTTGGATTCCAAAACCAGTAAAGTTCTGTGTAAAAGTTGGTTCAGTGAATGTGTAGATTATATGAAAGTAAGAAAACAACCAAGTTGTGCAGGATTTCCAGTTTGTTAAATCAATCAGAGAAGGGGAGGTCAGTAATTATTACTTCACATGATATTCTGCAGTGCATGGCATTGTATTGTGTGTTAGGGCAGGATTTGTAGTATTTTTTATAGTATAACATGAAGAAGAGGCAGGATAACCCATGGAGGGGCATGTGCATGCTTGCTATGTGATAAGTGCAGATGGTGGTAATGAAATGGAAACATTTCTGATTTACTTGTGCATTCAGCACTCTCATTTCTGTCAGCAATTTACTATGGTATTGTGAATTAATATAGAAAACTGAAAAAATCATCTCCCCAACTAATTCAAGTCAATGAGAGGTTCTGCTGTCTTACCCTGGAGAGAAGAAGGAATTGAAGTTAAATGGAATATGGGAAGGAAGACTTCCCAAAAAGGACAAGAAATGGAGAATTTTGAGCCTGAACCAAGTTTCAATTAAATAGTTCTATTCTTTTTACTAGTAAAAGGTTCTGGAATTTGGGTAAACCTGAAATTGAGCATCTGCTACTTCTTTTCTAACGTGAGATTCTTTTACCTTAAACAGTCATGAATCCTTTTTTCAGTGGTCAATAAAAAATACAGGGCCATTTTTAAAATGCTATGCTGTTCCCCGTGTTAGAATGTAGAATGGAGTTTTGGCCTCTCTGGTTTCTTCACCTTGGTACTGCTAAGCATTCCTGGAAGGATAAACAATGGCCTAAGATCATTCACTTAGCAGTTCTCAATTTCTGGACTGATGCCAAAGTACAGGCTTTTTGTGATTTTATTCTGTAAATAGAACTACTTTGCTGTGAGAAAGGTAAGGCATAAACTTTTTTACATTGGCTCAGAAATCCCCTCCTGTTTGTCCAGTGCCCAAGTTTAAATGCTGCCGAGCCAATGCCTCTGTCTGGTTTGTTTGACATCAAGGCACAGACTCTCTAAAATGTTTTGGCTAAATAATTACTGACTGGGATGATGTCACAACCCTTTTCACTCACTGGATTATCAGAGCCTCTTTTTTTTAGCAGCTTGATGTCAAGGGACATGTGATTTAAACATGGGAACTCTTTTGCACTGGTAAGCTGTCAACAGCCAGACAACTATACAAGTTCCCATCTCAAAAAAAAAGGAGCTCCTACCAGAGAATTTCTGTTTTTTCTTGTGTTACTGGCTCAGCATTTCCCACACGCTACTTTGATTTCTATGGTAGGCCTCTCCTTGTAGGATTACTGGCTCAGTAACCTAATTTTATTCAACTGGTGTCAAGATCTGAAAAAGAAAACTCAGTTGCCCCCAATATGACAGAGGTGGCCTCAAGACACAGGTTTCACAGTACACAGTTTGATGTGCTATATTAGCACACTTGGATACAGACATCTTCAGCTGCACAGGACAAGAGTTCTTCAACTAGTCTACAGTTCACATGTTACAGAGAGCTTTATCAGATCTTGAGGCTGATTAGACCACTGCTTTTAAGACTTCATAACACCACTAACCAGTCAGCTCTGTTCCCACACTCTGACAGACAACTGTGCATATGGAATAAATCTAATATTTTCAGTTTCAATACCAACAGATGGATCCTGTACCTAGAATTAGATCTTTCCTCTGTATTTTTATGATTTCACATTTTTTGCAATTTTGCAACATAAATTTCAGTGTTCAAATGGATCTACATGCTCTGACACTAGCTGTCATAGTGCATCATGTGAGTATGAGTATATGCATCACATATGAAATTTGATCTGTGGAAGCAGACAAATTTTTTCAAGAAATCTAATTTAAAACAGTATGGTTACTATGGCAGTGGTGTGTGGCAAATAACAAATTATAAAGCTGGAAGAAGGCAGCAGATAAGATGTTTGGCTCTTACAGTATTAGTGAGCAAAAAGTTTACCTCAGTGTGTTTTAATTACATTATTCCATTTGATTCAGTACAGGTTGTACATGTACAAACAAAAGAGCTGACAGAATTCCATTTGGTCAGAAAAGGAACAGGACCCTTGTTGAAGAAAGCATTTTTTGCATCATGTGATTAAATCAAACACTTAATCAGCTTCTTTGCCAAAAGAAAGCTTCCCATTATACTTACTATATATAAACCATATTAGAAGAAAAACACAGGAAAAACCTGAAGTGTTGTAATTCTGAATATACTCCATGGTTCATCTATATGCTAGTCTGAGGTACAAAAATCAGACAGAACCTTGAGCTTAGGGCTATATATTCAGGTAGGTTTGAATTTCAGCTTTTGTAAACAACTCAAGCAATTCCCTGAATGGTTTTGTCAGTCAGATTTCTCCTTTGTACTTTTTCTGAGCTTTTTCCTGGTTTAGTATTAGTTCATCCAAAACAAATTACATCATAGAAAATAAGAAGTACTGTTGTCTGAAGCTGGTTTCAAAGTATAGTTCACAATAAATTTGTATGAAATTACATAGGATTAATATAAATCTGTTCTAGATCTTGCCCTCTGAGTCTGTTTGGATCTTTCCAAGTCTGCTTTGCTCAAAGGAGGCAGAAAGACTGGGAAAATTGTATATCAGTCTAGTCAGAGCCAGCTAAACTCTGGTTTGCCTTCGGAGACACACAAGAAACAAAGTACTGAATGCTATCCTTTGTTTTACCCAAGAGCGCTTCTTTGTTAGTATTATTTTTATACACTAATTCTAAACAGAATATCTACCTAATTTCTATGTCAATCAAATGATAGTAAGACTTCAACAGTATTAACTAACTTTTTGATAGTGGAACGAACTATTGATTTTCCCTAGCCAAGGATCTGACCTTTGCCACCTTGCTGTACCAAAGAGAAAACCTTCAGACTGTGAGAGGCTGGGACCAACTTACCACTAAGCTAAATGGCTAATGCTGTGAAGACTAAACTCTTTCTAGCTTCTGTGGCATGCATCTCTTTGTATAGTCTCTCTCTGTTGTGTAAATAATTTCTAAGAGGAGAATCATCTCCCTAACAACGAATCTGTGAAGTTTTTTCTAGGCTTGGAGTACAAATGCAAACAAATTTAGATTGAATTTGCTAAAATTATCAATGTTTCTAAATAGATCAGAGAACATATGGTCATAATAGGTGGCATGATGTAGTGGAGGTGAGAGGAATCATAAATACACGCTTTGAAATAGCAAAAGAAGTTGTTTTTGCTGTAGCAGTGGTAGCATACCTTTTGGGTATAAAGAAAGCTGTAGTACTTATGTTTAACCTTTCAAATAAATGCATTGTTTAGTGTTCTTAAATTTTCAGTTGCTACCCTTTAGTCATTCCGTAAACACAACTTATTAGCATCTGGCACCAAAGGAAGTGGTACAGCAATAGCCTGCATGTGTAAAATACCATCTTCCCCTCCCTTTCTTAGAGGAATTAGAGACAAATGTAATTCCTCACACATGTAAACTATATACAATAGTGTATTTATTCATGCAAGCTGTATATAATATCAGTGTATTTATGAGTACCCTGTGGGCACACCTTTGCCAGTATAAAATTAATCCCAGTGCTGTCACTTTTGGGATATACAGTTTTTGTCATTTCAGGGAGGGTCTCGTAGGCCTGCTGGAGGATCAGAATGTTTTGGTGCTCAGCATATGATAGGATTGTTCAGTTTGACTGTAGAGGAAAGAACAAAAAAAGTAGAGAAAGTAAGCATCTCACATTTAAAAAGAGCAATCACTGTCTATGCCTGTTAAGACAGATATTTTGATGTGAAAATTATTTGAAAAAGACATTTGCCAAAAAGCAGAAAATACTTCTTCAGCAGTAGCTTGCTAAAAACTGCATAGTGTGCATAGATCTGCCTGTAAAGGTGCTATTAAAGTACCTAAACTCACACAGGCATGCAGAACATACCCACTCACCACCCTTTCTGTAGTTTGGAAAGCTCTTAAAGGACCCCAGTCATAATGGGACTTTGTTCACATGTTTCAAATAAATGCAATCACACTTGAAATCAAACACTCAAGGGCATGTAAAGAACTACTTCTGCACTGTTGTTGAAACAGGTAAGAACAAAGGTTTCTTTTATTTCCTGATTATTCATTTTCCTACAACAAGTGAGCAACATATGTACATTTTAAATGAGTATACATTAAAAAAGGAAGTCAGGAATAACTGAAACTTACAAGCAAGGAAATATCTGCTAGAGATTATCTGATTCAACAGAAATAATCTTTCCAGTTCTTACAGTATATATGTTATGGCTGAATGCTTTCCTTAAGGTCAGATGCATACTGATTTTTTTTTTTTCTGATCTTGGATGTTCAAAGCATAGAGTTAGCACACATTTGGAAGCAGGGTCTAGAAAAAAATCACTTGATTTTTCAATCTCCTCCCATGTAATTTTTGGCAATAGAACAGAAGATATTTAATGAAAAAAGATGCACAGAACAGTCATGTGCTAGAAGACATCAGGCGGAAGTACTCTCCCAAGAGACAGTGTCGGCTTCATTGCCTCTCCCCTTACTTCTCTTGGTCCTAAATAACTACACCTTTAGTTCTTTACATTCTTACCATTTCACCCTGCCTCATGACATTTCTCTTAATAGATTCTTTGTTCTCTGTATGAGAAATCAACCACCTCTGGTTCTGTTGCTCAGGAGTCTTGAATTGATAGACAAATACTTGAACTTTCCTCAAAAGAAGATGGGAAAATTTATTACTATTTGTAAAAACAAAAACTTAAGATTATTTGATGGAAAGATTATATGGCTTGATGTAATAATTTGAAAAATAAGAAATGCTACTCTATTTTCCAGAATGGAGTCTTAGTGCTTTTCTCATAGTGTACAATCTGTGTGTTATATTTCATATAATATTAAACTTGGCCTATGTTTCTGTGGATCCTTCTGGGAAAAACGTTTTCTTATTTGGAGAAAAGTCAAAGAACATAACAAGGCAAACAAGACTTTTCCTGCCCTCTGTTTTTGAGATGTTAGTGGATGATTATGTGTTCAAGATTGTTTTATTTGGGATTAAGAAGACAAGACTTGATCCATTGTCTCTTCAAGCAAAAGTTATATGGCAGAGAATATCTTCATAATTGTGCCACAGTTGGTTTGGGTTTTTTTGTTCTGTGTCTTGAGTGTGTTACTGCTCAGTAATACTAAATTATTCTGAAAAATTGGGAAAAACACTCTGTAATACACAGATTTTGAGAGACAAGCAATGATACTTTAGGAACAGCAATGATACTTTAATAGCAGCAAATCTCACTATTGAGAAATATGTTTGGTAATGAACTCTTAATTGAAAAAAAGCCTAGCAGAAACCCTCCTACCTTCTATCTAGTTTTGAAATTTGTTGCTACTCATTTTCTAACCACTCTGTTTCATGCTTGGAAAATGAAATTTGTACTTGAAAACAGGAGAATCTCTGCAGCTGCTGCTTGCCCTCTGAATTTTGAAGGTGACTCTCAGTGTTAATTCTTGGCATATAATTCGGTATTTATATGGACATCTCAAGAGACTAATCCTTAAGTGTTTCATTGGTAGGTAGGATTCATTGGTCACCTATAATATTGAAGCATATTGCCAAAAAAAAGCAGAAAAGAAGTTCAGAAAAGGGAGCATGAGGTAGCTGCTACTATAAATTGAACAATCCTGCTGCATACCCTAAGTTGCCCAAAAGTCTCCAGTTACTCTGGCATTTAACAGTGTACCCCACTGAGAGCTGGTGGACACCAGTTTTGAAAGAAAGATTTATCTGTTGGGGTAAGGTGGATTTAATTCTAGTATGGTATAACTTGGTGAAATGCTAAATTTCTTGCTTGCACTCTGTAATGATGTGCTCGTTTCAGTGTAAGCAAAGATCGGTTAAGGGTCATAGAATGACAGAATCATAGAATAAACTGAGTTGGAAGGGACACACAAAAATCAAGTCCTACTCCTGGCCCTGCACAGGGTGCCTCAAGAGTCACACCAAGTGCCTGAGAACACTGTCCAAATTCTTCTTGAATTTCACAGGCTGGTGCTGTGACCAATTCCCTGGGGAGTCTGCTCCAGTGCCCAACCATCCTCTAGGTGAAGAACCCTTTCCAATTAACTAACATAAACCTCTCTTGATTAATGAGAATGTTATGCTTTGTCTTCTAACAAGCCTGCTTCACATGTAGCTTTGTTTTTTGGAGCAGGCAGTAATTAAAGATCAGGAACAAGATCCACTGTTTATTTGATTCAATCTTGTGTATATATGCACACTGATTTACATTATTTGATAGTTCGGTCTTGAAGTTTTCTTTTACAGTTATGTTCTTTGAGACTCAGGCCACTTAAAACCCGATCTATTCATTTTCCCCTAAAACTTAGGTAAAACTCAGCCCTTATATAGAAAGGTTTGAAGCAGTCATTTAATAACTGCTTCCCCTTATGTGTAATGATATACAGTGACTGGAAGCTTTCAACTCTTTGCTTTATGCTGAAATGTTTTTCAGATACAGATCTGTAGTTCTTTCACAAACCACATCCATAGATATTATATTAAAATGTAACACTGTCAAGCATCTAACATCTCATATAAACCGTGCAAGTTATTATTTTTGGTTTGGTTTCAAATTTTGTATTTGTAAGTTATTATCGGCATTTGCACAGGCACTTTAAGAAGCCTTCTTGGTTGTAACATGAAGGAATAAACTAAAAATATAAAGAAGCAGAAAGCAGAATATTAGGTGCAAATATCAGGAATCTGTGATCTGCAACCAAAATAAATCAGATGGTCTTGTCCATACTAGATATGTTCAAACTAGAAAATACTCTATTTTCTGCTGTCTCTTCAAAAAGTCCCAAATTTGAGTTATTGATAAAGCTGTGTCAGATTTTTAGCTTAGAAATGACCTGTAAAAAAGACTCCTTGAATATATTTTTATTGTGTTTTAATTTTGTGTTGATAAGGAAAACAAAGAAAGCTATGTTTAAATGAAAAATTGAAATATTCATAGTTTGTATTGATTATGAGTACTAATTATATTTGTGGCATGCTTGGGTAAGGAACACATACAGGTACACTTACATTTGTTCCTGTGTTTATCTTCTCTTCTAGCTAGCCTCTATTGGCTGTTTTTGGAGGCAGGATAGTGAAGAAGACCTTTGTTTTGGCCCAGATAATTTTTAATACATTCCTACAGAAACAATTCTGCTAAGAAAGTACTGTATGTCTAGGTAGACTTTAAAAAAAAATTGACAATCATATTATGAAGGTAAAGATAGGCAGAAAAATTCACATGGCTGTGTGTGCATTAGTGTATTGCAAATGGACTGATGACTTGATATTCTGCATGATTACATGTACCTTCAGAAAAAATATCCTTGTGAGTCTTGTTTTAGAAGAAAAACGTGACTAATAAACAGCAGCTTCTAATATGTAACTGCCAGTTTCATTTCTAAGATACTGTAAGTGGTGTTTTGTTATTATAGCCAAACCAAAATGACTCAAATCTCTATTCAGGTAATTTTAGTGAATAACTAAAAGAGTACAATAATTTTCTGATGATAAAAAGGGAAAAAAATTATCTCAAGAATTAATCAGTGTCAAGTAAAGGGAACATCAGCTATGATACATGTAACTTTTACCTATGGCTAGTGGGATACATTTCTGTATATCACACTTCAAAAAAGAAAAAACATGACTTGCAGATAAATATTCTGCAAACTTTTTCCCTTCTCTACTGAAAGGAAATGCCCCTGTAATTCGATGTTTTACCCGTAATTATTGATTAGCATGCTCAAATATAGCCTCTAATTTCCTTACTCAATGCTTTCTCATATTTCAGTAGTAAGACTATTCCCTGATTATAATAAACCATTATAGGAAATGAATAATATTATCATATAGAATTTTTATAGATAAATTGACATATCAGTATACTTGATTATTTTTAATTATTAGTAAAGTAATGTTAATGTTGTAATGTTAATGTTTCCTTTGAGAAAAGACAGGAAGTATTTAATGAGAAGAAAGCTGGGCTACAGGATAAATACCAGCTATCGGTTACTGGTTACATTACTGCTTGCATGGTATAGGGGTTAATGAACCAACCAGAATTTGTGCAAAAGTTTAGCATCTCATACCTCTAACATCCTTATAAGGGAACTCTGTACCAGTTATTTCATGGTGGCTAGCTGTATCACCTTCCCAGTTCTTTCTGGGACTCACTTTAACCAATTCCTCCAGGGTGCTTTTTGTGTTGTAGAAAAAAACACAGGCATTTTGTGTTGTAGAAAAAAGTCTTCCTACATGTCCAATTTTCATGGTGTTTTTATTCCTTCATAGAGAGAATTACTTTCTGTTTAATTTAAACAGGAATCTACAATTCTGCTTTGATTCTGGAGAAGCAAGATAATATCAAAGAAAAAAAGTTTTTAAATAATAACTGAAATGAACTCAGATATATCCTTCTCTTTCTTATCCTCTTTTTAGTCTGATCGTTTTCTTTAGAAAGAAAGACCCCAAGTCTGGAGATGTTTTTCCTGTCCTTTATAGAAGGGTGATCAGGATGTCAAGGCAAGACTATAGGTGATATCAAAAGACAAAAGATTTTCATTTTGTACTCCCTTGACCCTTTTGGGGTAATTTTGGTATATCTTTCTTCACATGCTGACCTGTCATTTGATGAGCTGTTGGTGAGACATCAGAAAATGCTTCTGATGGGATTTGCTTCTTTTTCCAACACTCTCTCTGTCCTCATCTATTATCTGATCTTCTTTTACCTAACTCTCTGAATAACCAGTATTTTTTCCAGTAAGATGTGGATTTTAGTCTCCTTGTATAACCAGTGTCCACTTAATGGGTCCATGTTCATGTCAAGAAGCCTATATTTCCACTTCCTTCAGCCTAATGACAGTAATAATCCACAACTGAAGACTTTTCTTAAAATAACGTCTATTAAAAGCAGAAAGCAGTTATGAAAGGAGCCACAGTCAAAAGATAAAACATGCTAATGAACAAAATGCTATAGGGCTTGTGGGAGTCGGCCAAGCTGAAGCAACTATAAACCTAAGGCTGTGGGAAACCCCTTTCTAGTTGTGGCGAGTAGTAAAGGTTCATGGAAGTTTGCATGTTAATAAAGTTGTTCCATATAAGGTTATGTTTTTGTGATTGGTCAGTTACATTGGACAAATATGGTTATGTTCCCAGTTTGACTTTCTGATTGGACCCTTACCCTCAGACCCACCCTATATATTGTCATGTTTTCCTCAGATTTGGATCTTCAGTTGGTTACCATGAAATTCTCCTGGATACTGTGCATGGTTTGGGAGCACTGTCCCTATTTTCTTTTATCCATGATTAAAGTGTGTTTTTTTCTAGTGCCAGCTGTCATCCCCACTCCTAATTATTTTCTCAGCACCCTCTGCCCTGAAGTCAGGGGACCTAAAGGTTTGTCACAGTTACCCTCACTGGGACAAGTGCTATGTTTTCAAGACTGACTTCCAGGAGAAAACTACTCTCTTCACAAGCAGCCTGAATATAGCTGCAGAAAATCTGCAGGCACAGTAAAGGTGACCTAGTGATGGGAGTATGCTACCTCCTGGCTGGAGTGAGAAAATCACCAAAATGGTTTTTAATTAACCTGAAGACTGGTCACAGACTGTAGGCAAGGTGAACCTGCCAGGGTGACCAGAATTTGATGCTCAGGAACACAGCTAAAAATGGACAGTTTGCAGGGCAGCCTCCTGCAAGCACAAGAACATTCTGCCCCAGTATGCAGATGTATCAAGAGATCAGTTTGTCTAAGCAGAAGAATTGTGACAGAGCTACAGTCACAAAATGCAATGTCCAGACAGGGTGTGGACATGGGGAAAAGCTACAGAAGAGATGTAGTAAAGCATTACCTAGGCATGCAACTTACCAGCTGGCTTTGGCTTTACTGAGCAAAAAAACAGCTCCATAAGAAAAGGCTTCACAGCCTTAAGTGAAAGGACAACATGTAGGATCTCTGAAACCACTCAGTGCAGTGAGTATTCTTCTATCTGTATTGTTCTATCTGTGTATCTATTGCATGACTACACAGTCATATTTTTGAGACTTTTTTTAACAGTTTAATAAATTTTTTAAAATACAGGGTTTAAGGTCATTCTTATAGTATTTTAGTAGAAGAGTGTCAGGAAATGTATCTATTGCATGACTGTACAGTCATATTTTTGAGACCTTTTTTAACAGCTTAATAGAATTGCTAAAACACAGGGTTTAAGGCCATTCCTATAGTATCTCAGTGGGGAAGAATGTCAGGAAAGATGCTCAGCAGTAAAGGACCAGGGGGTGCTGGTCAACAACACATGGCCAAATGTGAACCAGTGTGTGCCCAGGTGGCCAAGAAGGCCAGTGGCATCCTGGCCACTGGTCTGGCGCAGAAATCATGTGTCCAGCAGGACCAGGGCAGTGATGGCCCCTCTGTATTCAGCATTGGTAAGGCCACACCTTGAATACTGCGTTTACTTTTGGGCCTTTTACTCCAAGAAAAACATTGAGTGTTGGAATATGTCCAGAGAATGGCAACAGATCTGGTCCAGGGCACATATCTTTTACGAAGTGGCTAGGGGAGCTGCAGAGGTTTAGCTTGGTGAAAAAGGAGGCTCAAGGGAGACTATTGCTCTCACTGCTATCTGACAGAAGATTGTAGTGTGATGGCGGTTGATCTTTTCTACCAAGTAAAACGTGATAGGACAGAGGAAAGAGCCTCAAATTGTGCCAGAGGATGTTTAGATTGAATATTGGGAAAAATATTTTCACTGAGGTGGGGGTCAGGCATTGAAACAGGCTTCCCATTTAAATCACACGTATATGTGATGTGGTGTCACGGTTTAATGGTGGACTTGGCACTGCTGGTCTAATGGTTGGACTTAATCTTGATAATCATAAACATCTTTTCCAATCAAAATGATTCGATGATTATATGAGTCTCTTCTCTTGCAGATAAATGTTTAGTTAAAATTTTGTAATTTTGCTAAAACCTGTGGATCTCCTGGCTGACAAGGTCTAATCCTTTTTGCCCTGTATTATTAATTCTCCTTTACACTATGCTAACACTCAAGTCTCCTCTGAGCACGTAATTGTTTTTTCTAGCTTTTTCTTCAAGAATTGGTGAGAAATATATGGTAACAAGAAGTCTACATCAGCCTAGCTGTTTCAGAAATGTTGGGCATAGTTCAGAAATGTTCAGTAGGATCATGTTCAACTGATGAAAAGTGAAGTTCAGAATCACACAATACTTCTCTGTGAGTTGCTTTTTAAGATTTGGGGCCATGGAAACTATATGCATTTTTAATACGTGAGCACAAACCTACTGTGCTTCTCAGGTATAGTATGCTCATTTTAAAATTGTTTTTCTTATGCAGCTGAGTTATATTTAAATACACAGTGAATTAATTTCATCTTTAAAAAAAGTGTTTGGGTACATAACACTGACATTTTAAAACAAACATTTTATAACCTCTGCAGTTATATGGGTAATATTTATGATTCAGAGAACACAAAAAGATGAAAGGAAAGCTAATATTTCAATGCAAAGAAATTATGTCAATTTAATTTCTTCAAGAAGAAATGGAAAACAGTCTTTTGTCAGTACAATATTTGCTGCTTTTTCTCATATAGGTAAGTTATTAGACACGTGATACCAAGCTCTAATGTGGTTTCTGAATATCCTGCATCTCAATAATTTTCAGCATTCTTATCAGTGGAACTTTATGTCAGGATTGACAACACTCACTAGTAGATTCAACTAGTATGGAAGAGAGCACATCAAATCTATTATAGTATTTTCAAGAAAAACCAGGATGTCAAATAATGACTTAACTAACATAAATGTGAAAAAAATAACATGAATTAATGAGCATAAGATACTATAAGATCTTATCTGTATAAGATACTTTGCTTGCCCTTTCAAATGTATAAGCTGAAGGTGGGGAGCAAACATAAAACATTGTCTACAGAAGAATTATCTGGATTTGTGACACTCCTTAGAGAACTTTAGACCTGTGAATTGGATGGATTACCTGGAGAAATGTATATAACATTTCCCTATGTGACAGATATAAGTTGGTTATAATATGTCAGAGAAAACCATATTCATCTTCCTCAAAAGACAAACACTTCTATATCTCAGGTGATAAAAGGCACTTCAAAGCAGACATAAACTTAGAAATATTCATGACACTTAATCTGTCATAATCTCTTAAGGCTGTATGTAAGAGCAGAGTGGATGCTGGTTTATATTTATGATTTTACAGCACCATGTGTGGGCAAAAAAATGCAGGATTTTACCTATTCGAAGTCATAGATGAATTTCCCAAATGTTACAGTATGTCTTGCATGTAACATTCATGTTAGAGATGATGTGTCACAATGAAGTAAGTAGCATTCACAAAATAGTGAATCAATGGAGAACAATTTGCCAACATTGTTAGACAATGTCTTTTCCCTCAGCACCATGTCTGAGTTCACTGCTGCTCAAAATTACGTGGTGAGGTAATTAGAACATGCTCAGGAAACTCTAAACCTTTTTTACCTATCTTTTTTGGTTACTTCGCTCTGCTAGGGCAGCTGTTAACAGAAACCTGTGGGTCGCTCTTAGGCAAGTGAGAAGTCCCCATTTGAGGCCAATGCCTGTGGTGAGGCTGTCTGGAGTCAGGCTTTACCAAACCTACAATCTTCAATGCTCAGGTGTGGATGACAGAAATTTCCCTCAGGCAAAATTTTAGCAGTCCAAGCTGCTCAGTGGTCTGTGGGATAAGCTACCAGAACCAAAGTTTCAGCTGGCCATTACTAGTATATGACTGCATACAACATTTCTGGTGAATATATTTTTAGTTGACATATTCCTGTATTTTCTTACTGATAAATTTCCAGATATCAGTATACGCAGTTTCCCCTGCCCCAGCATTGCCGTGTTGTTTATAAAAGGATGTTATTTTATGTTGTTTTGCTGAATTAGATTTAGATTTGTTTGCTTGGACTTAGTAGTTGCATATAATATGTGAAACCTCATAGTGTCTGCTGTTAGTCCTCCAAGCACAACTGAAAACATTAGTTCGGAGAATTCATCATTCAGATACTGTTTTTCAGTGCTAGCTCTGTAATATGCATTTCTTTGAGCCTTAAAACTCTGTCAAAATAAATCAGATGCAGTACACTGAATTTAGGGCTTGGCCAATATTTTTTCCTTAGTATGTGTTGCACATCAAGTTCTAATCTCGTAAAATGGTAAACAAGTGTACTGGAAGCATTATTTTATTTTCCTGTAAGTAGATAAATTTTGTGTCCACTGCTGCTGTGGAGCGCTGGAACTATTTTGGGCAATATTACACAACTGTGCTTTGAATTCACAAGTTTAAATTTTCTAAATTTAGCTTAATGGGTTTTACAGTTTCCACTGCGTATTATATTACTTTTTGCACAAACTTTGTTTTCCTTGCTTAATAAATGACCACATTGTGGTATAATAGAAATCTCTACTGCCTTCAAAAAAGCAGTTTACATTTTCTCTTTGGAGGAATTTTATGTGGCAGGGGTAGGAAAGAGGGATGTTGAATTGGGTGGGGGGTGGGGGGAGGGGGAAGGGCGAGGGGTGGAGCGCAGCTGATGAATTTAAATTAAACAATATTTCTGGCTTCCTAGTTCTCTGGCCACTATTTTGATTAAAGATGAATCACACTAACAAAAGCTTTCAGGGTAACTCTCTATTCTGTGAAGTAAGCTAAATGCTTCAGGTTTCACATGAAAAAAAATCTACTGCTTTTACATGCGCTTTTGGATTTGCTTTTGTGAGCCTTTCATATACTGAACTCCAGCTGATGTGGATGGAAATTCCACATATGGCAGGCCTGGAGAGTCAAACCTCTTTGTTTTCACATGTTTTTCTCTCTCTTTCAAATATGCAGGAATGTAGGCATTGTACTGGTGTTTTATAAATTTTATTACTATTTCCCGAGTTTACTCCAGACTTCTCAGCAGAAAACGCAAAAACTTATCTTCCCACCTCCCCATCCCTCATGGGTAAAGGCAGAATGGCTTTTTTCTCAGCCTTAAGTTAGAAAAATTTGACTATCTCACGAATGATAATCAGCTGAGTGGTTTCTGAAAGAGGGAAGAGGAGGCAGAGAACTAGCCTGGGTCACTTAGGGGGCAAGGGGCAGTGAAAGGTTAATGGGTCTATGCCTTACTGTCTCCCTTCTTTTTTCTCCTCTTCACTTTCTCCCTCAGCTGCCACTCTGTTACCTTCTTAAACCCCTTAACTGTACTTTGCCTGTAAAAAAATTGTTATGAAATCTCTGTGACTTGACACACCGTAAAAGTTGTAATGAAACTAGCCATAATAAAAGCCATCTAATGATAAAACATACATTTAAAAAATTATTCTTTTTTCTCTTTTTTTTAGAAGGCCAGTGAGATAATCTGTGGAACAGTGTCAAAAGGAAAAAATAATACAGAGAGTCTAGTTTTGGATTATTATTTTGAATGAGTACACAAGGGTAAAACCTGCAGGCATTGAGAAAGGATGTTCACCTTAAAATCCGTATTCAAAAACAAAAATTGAAGTTCTGATTTATAGTGCTCTTTGTAGCAGTCATAAATCAATACAGTTAATTATCTGCACATCACTGAAGACAGGGACATTCTTTAATTTTAAAATTTTTGTCTGGATGATATTTTCACTTTTTTTCTCATACTGTTCAATGTCAAATTGTTTAGACAGTCAGTATACATGTCCCCTGTTTGCTTTTATTAAGATAAATGTTTCACAATAATGCCTTTGTAACTGACATTTTGAGAAATTTCAAACAAAACCTGACCAGTGTAATTTTTGTTTGCAGTTAATGCCTGCAATCTGTAAACTTTCAATCTGTATGCTTGGCAGTGCCAGAAAAGAATAAAAAGTGCTCTGCTGCAGAGAGCATTTGACATGCAGTACCTCAGCTCTCAAGTGAATTGCAGCATGTAAGCCATCAGAACTGACAAAATGTCTGTGAGGAAGGATTTTACTGATTCTACAAGCATTTTCAACTCTTCTGCCTTCCACAGAGGAGGGCATCTAAGCCGGATAATCGCTTCTCTGATGTGCCTACAGGTTTTGTCCTGTTGGGGGACTTCAACCTCCCTCTAATCAGCTGAAAAAGTAGCACAGCAGGCTGTAGGCAATCCAGGAGACTCCTGGAGTGCACGGCAGGGGGGGGAATAATTTCCTAAACCAAGTGATAGAAAAACCTACCAGATGAAATGCAATACTAGATATGAAAGTCGCCAACATAAGTGAGCTAATCAGGGATGTCAATATTGGAGGATGTCAATATTGGGCTGCAGTGATCACACGCTGGTGGAGTTTGCAGTCTTGGGGAATATAGGCCAGGTAAGGAGTCAGGGCTGGGCCCTGAACTTTAGGAAGGCAGACTTCCAGCGCTTCAGAGAGATTTCCAGTGGAATCCCCTGGGAAACTGGCCTTAGGGACAAGGGAGAAGAACAGAGATGGCAGATTTTTAGGGAAGTTCTTCCACACAGCACAAGAGCTGGCAATCCTCAAGAGCAAGAAGATGGGGAAGGAAGGAGAAAAACAGCATGACTGAGTAGGAAACTGCTGGTCAAACTAAAGGAAGATAAACAAATTCAGAGACAGTGGCAAAAAGGACCGATGGCCTGGGGAGGGTACAGACATGAACCGTGATTGTGTAGGGAGAGGGAGAGGAAGGCCAAAGTAAAATTGGAACTGAACATGGCAAGGGACACAAAGAATCATAAGGACCTCTACAAGTATGGCAATCAAAAAAGGAAGTTGAAAGCGAAGGTGTACTCGCTCTGATAAATAACACTATGAACTGATCAGGAGAAGGCTGAGGTACTCACAAACTTTTTGCCTGTTTTGAATGGCAGCTCCTTTCTCACATCTCTCGAGGGGGTAGACAGCAGGATGGGACTGGGGGGTCAAAATTCCCAATTTTAAGTAAATATCAGGTTCTTGACCACCTGAGGAACTTAAATTTGAACAAGTCTGTGGGAGCTGATGAGCTGCACCCAGAGTTATGAGGAAATTCACTGATGTAGTTGCCAAGCTGCTCTCCACATTTGAAAAGTCATGGCAGTCAGGCAAAATCTCAGGAGACTGGAGAAAGGAAAACATCTTTACAAAGGGAAGAAAGGAGGACCCTGGGAACTACCACCCTGTCAGCCTGCCCTCTGTGCCTGGGAAGATCATGGAACAGAAGTTCTGCTAAGGCATACAGAGGACAGGGAGGTTATTCAAGACAGCCAGAATGACTTCAGTAAGGGCAGGTCCTGCCTGACCAGCGCATAGGTTTTCTGTCATGGAGTGGGCAAGGGAAGAACTACAGATGTCATTTATCTGGACTCCTGTAAAACCTTTGACACAGTCCCTCATAACGTCCTTCTCTCTAAACTTGAGCACAATAGATTCAATAGGTCCGTAGATTAGGAATTGGTTGGATAATTGCATCCAGAGGGCAGTGATAATGTCTTATTAGAGTCCCAATGGACATCAGTGACAAGTGGCCTCTCAGGGTCCATACATAGAGGGATTGAGTGTGAATTTGAACCCTCAACAAATTTGCTGATGACACTGAGCTGAGTGATGCTGTTTGCCACACCTGAAGGATAGGATGCCATCCAGGGAGATCTGGACAAGCTCAAGAAATGGGCCCATGGGAATCTCAGGAGACTTACCAAGCCCAAGTAGAAGGTGCTGCACCTGGGTCTGGGCAAGCCCCAGAACCAACACTGGATGGGGAATGAACAGATGGAGAGCAGCCTAGCCCAGAAGGGCTTGGGGGTCCTGGTGGAGGAGAGGCTGGACATGACCCAGCCATGAGCACTCACAGCCCAGAAAGCCAAACATGTCCTGGGCTGCATCCAGAGCACCGTGGGCAGCAGGGCCAGGGAGGGGATTCCGCCCCTCTGATCTGCAGAGACCCCGCCTGCAGTGCTGCATCCAGCTCTGAGATCTCAGCACAAGAAGGATATGGACCTGTTGGAGCATGTCCAAAGGAGGCCACGAAGTTGATCAGAGGACGAAAGCACCTCTCCTGTGAGTGAAGTAATTTTCTCATTTTTGGGGCTGAGAGAACTGGAATTGCACAGACTGAAAAAGAGAAGGCTTTGGAATGAACTAATTGTGACTGTCCAATACCTGAAGAGAATTTACTGGAAAGATGAGGCAAGACTATTTACAAAAGCATGTAGTGACAGGACAAAGAGGAATGGGTTGAAATTGAAAGAGAGTAGGATTACATTAGATATTAGGAAGAAAGTCTTTACTGTGACAGTGGTGAGGTACTGGAACAAGTTGCCTGGGGAACAGTTGTGGATGTACCACCCCCAGAGATATGCATGGCCAGGCTGGATGGAACTCTGAGCAACTGAGTCTAGTTCCAACCCCTTACAGCAAGGGGGTTGGAACTAAATGGTCTTCAAGGTCCCTTCCCAATCCAAACCAGTCTATGATTCCATAATACTATCCATCTGTGTTAAAGCCAAATCTCTATGTTGTGTGCCTTTGCCTTTTGATTTCATTTAGGTTCATTTGAAGGCAAAATCTAGCTTATTTCGTATTACAGCATTGATTAGTGTTATTTTGCTAAATGATGAGACTTTCAGTATCTGTCCTGAACATACTTTGAGGAAGTTTGAAGAACACCTAAAGAAGTTCTTTCACTTCTATTGGTGTGACTTCATGTGAGCACCTTGCTTATTTGGTTTTTAAAAGTAAATTGAACCACCCAGTTGAAGACATGTAATTAGAAGTGCTATACTGAGAATCTGACAGTTATTTTTTCCCTGAATACCAAGTTTCATGAACAAAAGTGATTAGCCTATGTTGAAAGGTTAGTAAAGTGGCACATAGTACTTCTTCTCATTGTTATTCTCAGAAGCAATCTTTTAATTAGAAACACAGCTATTGACCTAACAATGCAAGAGAGGCATATTAATAAATACCAGAGCACCATATGACATTTGTGTTGCTCCGTGCTGCTTAGAAAGCAGCATCTGTGTGAAACACAGGCTACTCTGAGCACTGAAAATTCCCATTGAAACTTGCATGCCCTCAGTGTTCCCTCAGAGAAGGGGACATGCATCATTTTCAGGGTGCTTCACCACTTCCCCTGGATTCTTGAATTCTTTGAAAAAGGACAAGGATGGGAGAAGACAGCTCATTAAAGAGCCCATTATGTCAATTTTACCGTCCATTTTGTAATTTGAACGACTTTGCTGTTTTCACCTGGGGAAACAAATATGCTACTCTTATAGAGAAAGCCACCCAGGCTAGCACAGCAGCTTGCTAATCATCTCAAACAGCTGGGAGTAAATGTCCCAGCTGAATAAAATTAAATTATTATAGCTATTTTCACATTCCTGTGGTGGGGACTTTCTTCTACTGCTTGTTTTCTTTCAGCTCTCTAATCAGAAAAAGATCTGATTTTCAATTTGTGATTACCCTGGCCTGTCCCGGGGTGCCTAGGGGACATTTTGGGAGGGTGGTGGACCTTAACTGCCAACATACCTGGGGGTGCTCCCTTTTGGACAGGTGAGTTTTTCTTGGTGTACAACAGAATTTGGGGGGGTTCATTCTTGGCTGGTCTGTTAGGTTTTCTGCCCTACATCCACTCCAAGTTGCTTCTGATACTGCTGCAATGCCATGTCTGAACTTTTAGGCAAAGCCTAAAAGAGGCTACAGAACTACTGGCCTCTCCTCAGCTGTCAGCTGCTAATCTGAGTACTAAGCCAGTCTCTCACCATCATCAGATTCCTGCACTTTCCTCTGCCATACACTTCATGTACCTGCACTTATATGCTGGCATGCAGAGGTGCAGGATTAATGCTTGACTGGCTTCTAGTGGCCTGTCTTGAGACCATTTTGGAAATGAGTGAGTATAAGACAAACTGTAGTGACTTTATCATTCAAAATTTATACAAATAAACTACTCCTTAAAAACCAGTGATCATGCCTAAAATGTGAGCAATCTGTATGACAGAGAGCAGGCATTTTAGGGAATTAGTTTCAACAATAATGTCTACATTACAGTGCAACAAATACTGTAAAAACTATGAAAGCAATCACCATAATGACTCCTTGCTACAACTGCCCCATTCTCTGGGCCCCTCACTGTCAATGAGGTATGTGGTGTCTTGCAGGCATGCATTAAATAGTCCATCTGGGTTTAAACTGTTATGCCCACAGAGTTTAATATGCAGGCTTGATGGCACTAAAAATACTGATGATTTGGTTTGCAGATTACTAGTTGTTGTGGCTGTAAATCTGTTGTCACGAAAATGCCTAGATGATCCTGTTTATGAAGGCAGCTCCTTTTTCATTTTCTCTGGGGCTGTATTTCAAAGATGAGACATTCTTCCCGAAGAAGCTTATAACTGGAAATGCTTCCGAGGAATATAGAAAGCATATAAAGTCTGATCCTAATGCTGCTCAGTGGGTTATCAGAAGAGCTCAGTTATCTCCTATACAGGCTTTTAGGCAGATAGGTCAGGTCAATGTGAAAAACAAACTGTGCAAACACAGGGCACCACCCCTTGACAAATCCACTTTTTGCAAAAGTGCTCCAATGGATATATATTTGCAAATCCTCTGAGTCAGAAAAAACACGTTATTGACTATTTATGTGCCTTACATCTTTGGATTAGAACCTTTAGGAGGAATATGACTTAGGACTTTCTTAGGAAATATGTCTTTCTGTGTTCTCTGAAACAGTATTAATTGCTCCAGTCATGATACAGGAAGGAGCAGGATAAATCACAGCCAGTGATGAGACACACACACATTGAGGGAGCATGTATTCATGTGTTTTCACAAATTGTGAGAAGTTTTCAGTTACACAAGGCACTTCAAAAAACTTGTGAGGTAGATGCCAGTAACTGTGTGTCTAGTGCTGGAAAATCTGGCACAATTTATTCCAAGATGCATTTTTCTCTTGCTGCCAGCTCCATGCAACTGAATCCTCTCTGTAGTGCTCTACCTCCTGTGCTGTCTTCATGAGATTAAGAACAGGTCAGTTAAAATTACCCAAACTGCTGTTTTCATTTGATTATCCTTGACATACTCTTATGTCTTGTTCTTACTTAGAATCGAAAAATGATTCCCTGAAATGCAATCGAGCAATATTCCTGAACCACAGATTCATTTAGAACTACTGCTTGAAAAATGCTCATTGTAATGAAAACATAAAGAAATTTTTAAGAGATGGGAAAACAAAGTCTTAAAATTTTATAGAAAACATTATTAGGAATCCAAATATATACTGTTTACTTAAACTTATAATTATTTCTCCGCTAATGAATCTTCACTTAAATTGCCAATAGCCTTGAACAAGGTGCAAGGTTTTTTTGATGTGGAGTGCAGAAGTATATAAACTGGAGAAATGGCAAACTCTCTGGTGTGCAGTGCAGCCCAGTGTTTTTGGAACAGTGCCACTATGATCCACATGTTACATGACGATGCCAGAGTAAAATATTCATACTCAGTGCTCCCCAGAAGAATAAAAGAAAACATACAATGAGCAGAAGAAAAATATATCTGGAAAAGGATGTCCTTTTCCTCAAGTACTGAAACTCAGCTGCAGAGTTTGACTCTGCCCTTAACAACACCCACTCCATTCTTGCTGGAATCATTAGGCTGCTTGTCAGGTCAGAGCAAACTACTATTTTTTACTATGTGGTACAGAGTTCCTTTCAATCTCTTTTTAAAACATTGAATGTATAAAGGAGCCTGAAGCCAGCCCTGTCTCTCACAATTTAAGTGGTAGATCTACTGGTATGTTCATAACTCAGGAGACGGATATAAAAACACAAGGTTGAGAAAATTCAAACCAGTAATGTAACTCGTGTTTTATAAAATGCTAAAATGTTATCCTTGGATTTCCTAAAGGAAGCTCTGGATGCCCCTTAACAAAATGAGGGAAGAGGGCTCAGAACATCTTCATGTTACACACACATAAAGTTAACTAGTTTTATTTTATCCCACCACATCCAATCACTATAGAGGATGGAACAGTAGATTTTACCTTCTTGGGCATCAAATAGCAGGTAATCAAAGTTTTTTAGTTAAAGTAGCCCTGCACAGCATTTCTTCAAACACAAAGCTCATGACATGTGGGCACGTGCTTAGAAGAATTTTTTTTATTTACCACTAAGCCTGTTAGGCAGAGAGTGGTTTGGTGATCATTGGCCAGGATTTCAATACACTAGAGAATTTTCATATAATTGTCCATACCATGCCCTTCACTTGTCTTTATCTCATATTCTTACATCTGAATGTGGAAAATAAAAGATGCTTTTGAATAACGTGGTGGTAACTATGCTAGTGGATAGACATAAATTGCAAAACCTCTGTTTACTCTCACTTACTCTGAAGAAACTGGTTAATATTGTAGTTAATTAGACACATGGTACAGTGCTGCTGACATGTGCACTACATTTACCAGGCACGCCTTATTTGTCTGTGGCAACTTTGTCACAGATGTGGATGTCTCTGTGGAAGGGCTGCCCTACTGTGAGCATTACTGGCACAGTAGGACTAATTGCATAAATCTCGCTTCTCTACCTGCATTTTAAAGACTCCAAGCAAAGACTCCCTGTTGGTCAGTGGAAACAAGGCTCTGTTGGACAGAAAGGCCTTAGAAATGTAAAGCCTAATGATTAGAGATGGCACTGAAGAAAGTGTATCTAAGACATGTAAAACTCCTGGTGCTACAGCCTCTCCTGCTATGTGATACTACAAAACTGTAAATCACTAACCTTACCAATGCTGCTGTACAGCATTTTTGAGCAGTTTTCCTTTGCCCACCAGATAAGAGGGTTTTTTAATTGGCGTATATATTTCCACCTACATATAGATTTTAGAAAGCTGAGTCTTTGATGTATTTCATACAGATAAAGAAATCTATATTATAATAAGCTCTATTAAGCACAAATTGTATAGCTCTGCCAATATGAAAGCTCTTATTTAAACTCTAGCTTCTTCCACTCTACCTGCACTAGTTTTTGAATTGTTGATGGAATCAGAGGAAGCAACTGACAAGGAGACAGTATTCTACAATGCAGTGATTGTCATTTTCTCTCTCCGTGTAGTGAAGATCTGTGCCCATAAGTGTGAAAACATTACAACAAAAGAAACCAAACTGATGTCTCCGTTCACAAAGATACAATGTAGACCAACAATCCAAACATGCTGATTTTGCGTTATCTTTTACTCTGAACTTTGACAGAAGAACAAGACAATATACTTGGTCAAAGTCGGGAAGGAAGTGAGGAGAAGGAAGAAATAATATGTAGCAGGGAAATGTAAATCTTAACATATAAATAATGATCTGATACCACAGTAAGAAATTAGGATTGCTCAGGTAATTGCCTCCATAGGCTTTCATGATTTAGATACAATTATTTCTTATTATATCAAAAGCTTTTTTTTTTCCCAGAACAAAGGCTTTCAACCAGTAGCCCTCTTATACTTTTATACTTTCACTTCACAAAGACACAGTACAGCACAAAAATATTTCATATCATCTTCAATGATGTTGTGCAGGCAAATAGAATTACAAACCTAAGTGGTCAGAACAACTGTTAATGTCAAACACATATAAAAGCAAATTTTATAGATTAGAATTCAAATAAGAAAAAGAATGTTAACACAAAACTGCATTAGGATAACCCCATTGAAGTCTTTTTAAGGTAAATATAGGACAGATTATGCATTGTATCACAAAAGAATAGTTTTTGAAAATAAGGATGCATGAAATACAATACCCATTTTAGTGGATAAAATAAATAAAATAAAACAAAGGGCATCTAGTTACAAACAATAATGATTGCTCCAAGAGGTTTTTTTAAAAGATATATATGAAGATACCTTTATTATAGCTATGACTTCAGGCAAGATAGAAGACGTTACAAAAATAAAGGCCAGTCTGTCATAGACTGTAAAATGAGGTAGCTAAGAAAACACTGTAAAAAGATCTCAAAGAATTTGTGACATACAAAGATTATGGGACTTTAAGCTTCTCTTGTACAGATAAAGAAAGTCCCTTCATTGTCTTATATTTCTCATAATTATTTTGATTAAAACATGCATGATGCAATAAGATACCTGAAAAGTGTTGATCCTCATGAGAATTCTTCTGGTAAATGGACTTCTTGGTTAAAGCTCTGAATTACAGAATATTTAGAACTCAGTCTTATCTGCTTTTCCCATGTAAAAATGTTGGCACAACAGGCTTTGATACACTGGCTGTATAAATAAAGGGTAGTTCTTAATAATCTAGCCTGAAGTTCAGTTAGATATCAATTGTACCCTGATATTCTGGCAAAGTTATTATAAATCAAAGTGCTACAGAACTAGAGCATTTGACTTCTGACTTTGAGTAACCCCAGCCACAAAAGTCCTGTTTGCTCATCCATGCAGCATTATCTGCTGTCCTCTCAGTATGTCCTTTAATGTATTTTGATAATATATATTGATCAGTTTGGTGAAAATTGACAGATAGAAAGTTCTTGTATGACCAAAGGATTTCCATGACTAAAACTGATGATGATTATTATTGCAAATAATATTGCAAATACTCCTTCCATTGCTCAGAAATTTGTGTCCACTGCAGCAATTGATTTGACTGAAAATCACATCTTTCTCAAAGGGAAGTTTTAATTCTCTTAGCCTAGAGGGTTTTCTTCTGTTCCTTGGTCTTTGCATACTCAGTGCTATGATCATCTTATTCTTCAGCATGAAAGGCTTTAATTTTTGAAATTCGGATTCTGTGAGCACACATTACATGATAAAACAAATTATAATGCAGACCAAATATCATAAAAATTAGGATTTTACTTCAAATTTCAACTATTTTGGTTTGTAAAAGACCCTACTGAGTTCCTTCAAATTATTCCTGATTTCTTCCTTGAATAAGAGAAGTATTATTCTCCTTAAAATTCTATCATCTACTCACCTGCCTGGCTCAGTACAAGCTGATAACTCAGGTAAAATCTACCAGCCAGAATCATTCTTTAAATGTTTTTTTAGAAGTTTTTCTGGCATGATTCAGTCCACATATGGATTTGAATTTTGAGTTGCCAACTGTCATGAATTCAAACTAGGTTACCAGATCCTGCCAGTTGTAAACCCAAGAAATAAAAACTATTTCATTTTTTCACCTATTTCTCTGATAGTGAGAATATTTTCTGCCTCACTTGAAAGGAAAATACTATCTGCCTTGTTTCACTGTTTCCTATATTTCTACGATTTTGCAACTGTTTAATCCATCAAGTTGAAATGCTGCTCTTTGCATAGTGAGCTGCAGTCTGAGAAATTTAATATGGAACACAATAGCCCCCTAGTTATTAACATTATAATCTCTTCCAGTATTTTATGGGTTGCTTAAAAAGACATTTTTGTTACAACATAATAGTGCATTCATGGTCACAATTGTATACAGGTAGGAGTTGTTCTCTTTCCTCAAATATTTGCAAGAAACATAAACAAAAAACATATGTTTCAAATATTTCACTGAATACCTTTTTTCCACTCCTGCATGTATGCTGTAGCCATTTGAGTACTCTGCTGTTTCAAAATCCTACTGTTTATTCGCATGATTTATAAGTCTTTGTCTTTCTATATTTTAAATTGTGCTTTGTGCCCTAACCTGAAGATTTTTTTTCCTCAACACTGACCCACATATCTACTCCATCTGTGTAACTGTCACAAGAACAATTCCAGCTTTCAAATATGTCATGAGGTGTGCTATAATCCTTGCTGTTTGTCTGCATTGCTAATCATTTTATTAATTTAGTCAACTTGGGGGTAAGCAGTCTGTGCCTTTTGCTCACAAAAACACATTGTGACTGAGTGCGTGTTCCATCCATGGGGTGTCTTCACTATTTTTTTGATATTCAAAATCCTCTCACTGAGAAAGAAAGATTTCTTCAATGTTCAAATATCTTGCTAGCTCAACATTTCAAAGTATGCTTTTGCTGTCCTGGCATTTTCATTAATTGCTAGCATAAGCGATGGGCCAAAACCCAAAGACTTTGAATCCAACTCCTCTCCTTCCTCCGCACCTCCTTTTGTGGAAACTTTGGAAAGCTGAATCCAGACACAGAGCTGAGTACTGCAAATTGGCCAAATCCCACCTCCACCTTAGGGGTTTTCCAAATCCTGATCCAAAATGTACTTCCTAGTCCTATTTTTTGTCTCATTTCTTTGTAACATTCTTAAAACTTGCATATTCTTTCTTTCATTATATTTTGGCAGTTTCACATGATTTGTTTTGAGTTCATTCATGGTAGTCTATGCCTGCTTATAGAATCTCAATCCTGATAAGAAGAAAATGGAAACATAATTGAATCCGATTTGCATTACAAAAAGAAGCTATATAAATAATTACCTGTGCTTTACTTCCATAGAAGGAAAAATGAGACAAGACAAAAGCCTTCTAAATTAGAGATCCAAAGATGTTGAAAATCCTGTGAGGTTTCTTTGTTTGATTTGGGTTTTTTATCAGTAAAGAAATTTATAACTCATACATACTCTACTGACTTCTAGATACAAAAAATATAGGCTCTGCTTCTTCAGTATTCAAAAGCAATATCATTGGCCCTAAGTGTTGCTGTGTAATCTCTCTAAAAATTAATGGCTTGATAGTTTGAATAATGACACTTCTCATAGATTACATGCAACCTGTTTTTATCTTCTTACAATATCTGTTTTCTGGTTAATTTTTGAAAATAGCGTGCCTAGAAACTTTCATGAAAAACAAAACTCACATATTGATTTGACATCTGAAGTCATACCTATGATTTAAAAACACAACAATGACTATAAACTGTTCACGGGTTTTCAGGAGTTATAGACATAGAACAAGTCTCTTCCTTTAAGTTCATTGCAAGATCTGGATGCTCTCTAAGGTAATGGAAATGCTCTACAATTAATGTCCCTTTACCATACATATTTAAATAAGATTTACTTTCATGTGACTCCTCATGGAACTTAAGCACCATCTGGGTCCATAGAGGTAAGGCTGCTAGTTTGCAACTTCAGAAATGTACAGTTCTGTCCTCTGTTAGTGTCTTTGTGTAAAATCATGGGTAGAATTCTTATTTGCACTTAATCTTACTGTACTTACAGTGCCCTGTTTGTAAAACAGAAACTGATCCTTTTCTGTATTTTGTGGGCTGCTCAAAGAGCAGGGCAAGTTAAGTTTTAGAGCGAGCTGAGATACAGCACTGGCTGGGAGGCAAAAGACATGGAAAGAATGGAAACAAATAAGGCTTCTTGAAAAAGCTTCTGAAAGTAGACTTCAAAAGGAGCATACAGCAGCACAACAATACAGGAAACCGTCTTGTATGAAGAAATAAGCCTGAGAGAGAAATTATGTTGGAAGAAGTGATTGTCTTTCTCAGCTGGAATTATCTGTCAAAACTGGAGGAGGAAGTAATTTTGCATCTGTCTCCTGTTGCAGAATTTCCCTTTTTTGTTGCTGTAATTTAGGTTCTCAAACATGTCAGTTCAAGATGTTTGGCTCATCCACTAAACTGCCACACCCTTACAATGAAAAAATGTAAACACAATGTTAAATTGTGGTGAAAAACCCTGCAGGAGATAACCATTTAGGCATTTTGGCAAACTTTTGGTTTAGATTTTACTGCTGCCAAAGGCCTAGGTCTATTATTGAAATTCAACAGATATCATAATTTTTAAGGTAAATGGTAACAGACTAGCAAGGACATGGGGAGTTCTCTATAGCTCATGACTTCAATAAGTACAGTTAAATTTCAAGAAAGTAGCATTCCCCATTTTGGAATTCGCTCTAACCTTTTCCATAATTCCCATGTAGGAAGCAACTGTTTCAATATTGAAAGCTCAAAATGTTTCATGTCGAAGCATCTCATCAGTCTGATTTCTGTTCAGCCAAACAAAATGAATTAAGCAATGTCACATATCATCCCTGTCTTGAGATCTTGCCTCACATTGGATGTGTGTTGAACACAGAGAGATCACAGCACACCTGTTCCAAAGTGACATCCTTTCACTCCAGTGCTCATGGCAACTAGTAAAGGTACTAAAATCTTATAAAGGGCAAAGACCTGATGAGTCTGAAAGCTGAACTATGGATCTATTTCCCTGCTAGGTGTGAATAAGTAATTTCCTACTGCTCAGCGCTGTATTGTTCCCCCTATCATACTTTTGAGTCTTATCTCAAGCTGGAGGTCTTGGTAAAGGTTTGGATGGATCCACACCTTACCCTTTGAGGAAAGTGCTTTCATAATCTCACATTGTGTATATTTAAATGAGCTGTATCTAGACACTCCAGAATATTACAGTCCTTATAACCTTCATTCTTTCACAGTTTCTTTCACAGTCCTTGGAAGGCACACAGAGACACACGCACACATAAATTCAAATCCTGTCTATATCTCCTTATAAAGCACTGGCTCCCTCCCACTTCTCACTTTCCATATTTGCACAAGCTTCCAGGTTCCCAGAAATCAATCCAGGTTTACAAGAGGAAAAAAAAAAAATCTAAGAACAACTGCTAACTGAAAAAGTAGGAAAAAAAAATCTGGTTGCTACTGACTGTATGGCAAAAAAGAGTTCCAGCTACCAGAAAGAGACAGGTGTCTTCTGAGTGACAATGGTAACATATTCTCACCAGGGAGATCAGCTCCAAAGCTGAGTTCACTCTTTCCTGCTGTAAAGTATATTGATGTTACCTGTTTTTCTCTGCCTGCATGTGTGTTTTTCAAATTAAGTATTGTTAAATCTGCAAAGCTTAAAATAGTTCTTCAGACACCCGCCTTGGCTTCTACTTCTATTTCATATAATCTGTAATAGATAGAGTACAGCATTGATAACCAATTCTGTTTCTCTCAAACAGATGCAAACAGATTTAATTTAACACTTGTCAGAGGTGAAGGAAAACTGGAATGAATAACCACTTCAGAAAGTGGAAGGAATAATTTTCAGAACACAGAGTAGTGTGTGTATATATACAATACAGTGTTTTTGTGCATTCTTCCTTGAGATGGTGAAGGGCATATATTTGTAAAGTCAGGGCTTGGAGATGACATATTTGCTGTGATGCTAAATTCAATCCTAGATTCACCAATCTCCAGTACTAGTTTTTGCAAATGATTTTGAGTGCCTCAGGACTTCATCTGTAGCATTAGGATTTTGCCAAAAACAACCTCTCTCTCACTGGGGAAACAACAATGCTGGGCACATCAGGCACCATCCACATTGGCTAACATAAGCCTCAAAGTTTCAGCTATTACTTCTGCTGCAGATAGCAGTCTTTTATTGCTCTGAATTCTTGCATTCACTTGGGGTATATGGCAGAGAAAATCTGGATGTGAGTGGACCCTGAGTTTTTGCACTCTTCAGGCAATATTACTTTGTTTAGACCGTATCTTCCTTTGTAGTGTAGGTTTTATTTTTTATACATGCATCCAAAGAAGAAATACCACAATCCATACTCCCAAACTAGTGTTCCATATATAGAATGAAATTTCAGCAAGACAAATAAATTAACTCCATGCAAATGAATATATGCAGTATAATAAAGTCCTGGACCTAAACAACAGGAAATGGAGATGTTTACCTCCAGAACATTTTCAGGTATTTGATGACTTAAGGTAGTTCAAATGAGCCTTTAGGTAGATGCAATACTGCTCTGTGGAAATTGGCAGATATTGGGCATTACTGCTCATTAAAGCTCTATGCAAGAATTTGAGTAGACTTTTCCCTTGGACTTGATTCATGTGAGTTTCCATTCCCTGAATTTCACTTTGATTTCTAGGTTCAACTATGTGCAGAAAACTGAAAGCCAAACTGTTGGAAGAATGATATTTATGTGGTTTCATGAAAAAATTACACAGTTTGCACGAGTTCGTTGTGAAAACAAAATTCAAGCTGCATTTTAGACTCTGGTCTAAATTTTTAATGTGCAACAAAGTATTGATCCTGATGAATTTCATACATCTTTCAATGCTAGTATGAATATTGGGCTCCTATACCAGTGATTAAACACATATCTTGGATAAACAGAGCTCTTTAAAGCTAAGTCACCTTTTCAACATGTCTGAACATTTCAGACCACATAATTTTGTGGCGTTACTGTAAGACATTCAACTCACTACAAGAAAGAAGTTGAAGTTCTGGAGCACATCCAAAAAAGAACAAGAGAGCTGATGGAGAGTCTGGAACAAAAGTCCTGTGGAGAGTGGCTGAGGGAGCTGGGGTTCTTTAGCCTCGTGAAAAGGAGACTGAGAGGAGACCTTATCACTCTCTAAAACTTTGGGTGGGTGGTCAATCATTTCTCCCAAGAAACAAGTGGTAGGAGGAGAATAAACAACATCAAGCTGAAACAGCAGATATTCAGATTGGATATTGGGAACTGAGGTGGTTGTCAGGTGGTGGTCCAGGGAAGTGGTTGAATCACCATCCCTGGTGGTATTTAAAAAGATGTGTAGTTGCGGTGCATAGAGGCGTGGATTATTGGTGGACTTGGCAGTGTTAAAGTAACATTTGGACTTGGTGATCATAAAGGTTTTATCCAACCTAATGAGTCTGTGATTTTGTTGTATAATAAACCCCTGTCTCACACCATCATTCTTCATGCAACATTCCCATCAGCCGCAATGGAATTTCATGATCAGAACACTGGCAGAATACATTGAATACAAATATAATTCAAAAAATATTACTCCATCTTAGATGACACAGTTGTCTGTTGAGCCTTCTGTACTGATAAGAATATCCAATACTTCCTTTTAAAAATGGCATATTTTCCAAAGTTGAACAAGGAATACCCAAAATGAAGCACTGAGAAATGGGTTTATGTAACGTTAGTGCAACATCTCCATTTGAAAGTCAGACTAACAGAAAGAAAGAGAAAAAAATACAAACTACGCAACAAAAAACCTCAAACACGTGGTTATGAAAACATCTTTGTCAGTTGTTCTACCCATTGTAAGACATGTAATCATTATTGCAACATTTTCTTAAAAACAAAGCAATCATGATTCATCTATTCATATTACAAATCTTGCTGTTTACATTTAAATGTTTGTCTTCAGAATTTCACTTACAGGAATTCCAGAAACTACTGTAAGTGCTTCTCCAATGACATTAGTCTTGTAGAAAAGAAAAACAGTATGGTGGAAAACATACAACAGTAGCTAGGAGATGTATGGACAAAATCCTTTTGTGTAGCTCTTGGCGCATGTGTTGACACTGCTGGTGTAGCAGAAGATATGAGGTTGTTTCTTTGCAGGTATAATGGTGTTATTTCTAAAAAATATGCTATATTTTTAGTAGATTTACATGTTTAGTTTCCTGACTTTTCAAGGGCACTAGAAGAAGTAATAATTTCTTCGTTGATGCCATCCTATGGTCACTTCCTCAGTTCTGATGGTGCAAAGTGGTCCATCCCTCTCCTTCCCTCCATGAAAAAGTCACTGAAGTTGCTGTAAAGATACATAAAGATGTACTAGAGGAATCTTAGCACCTGTTTCAGACCTTTTCTCATGCCTGCTGTGTTCAGTCCTGCTAATGTGCTATGCTAATGCATTTTCCATCATAGTTTCTTCCTACTGAGCCTTTTCAGTGTTTCTCGCGCTACTTCCTTGCCTGCCAAGTCCAAAGGTAGCCAACCAAATGAGTGCTGGGCAGTGAAGGCTGATATCTGTTTCTCCTACTGTTTCTAATTACTTTAATTTCTTATTTTAAATTTCTTCTTCAGCTTCATTTCCTAAAGCTCATCTCCATCTAGTTGATATCTTTTCTATTTTGGCCTTCAGATGTCTTCAGTGTTTATGTTTCTGTTCCTGTTACGCAGAGCCAAACTCTTCTATCCTCCTATCTGAGTTTTCAACATCTGTGTCTCTTTTTTATTTTTCCACCCAGTTCCTTTCTTTTACAAAGTCTGTATCACTCTCCATCTGTTCATCCAGCTTTTCCTCCAGCCTGGTTTTAATTTCTACTGATGTGCAGTTCTCTTAAATGGTCTGTGGTCTACCCTTGCTCCTTTTCCCTTTCTGTTCCCAGTCCTAGCCCTTGGCAGAGTTTCCTTTCCCTTTGCTAGCTTCTGACTTGGGTCACTTTTAAGATTTGTGGCTAGCATACTATTCTCCACCCCTAACACACATGTACCTTACTTTTCTCTACTGCCAGAGCTTGCTGACGTACCAGAATCATGACTTTACTGGGCTTTCTATGTGCCTGCTGGACGTGATGTGCCCTGCAGCACCAAAATTTGGCAACTGCAAGGCATCCAGCTCAGCCCCATGTGGGAGAATACCTACTGCTTTTAGAAAGTACCTGGATCCAGTTTGCAATTTCTCCTTCAGAAAATAAAATAAACAGACGGTTTTAAAAAAAAAAAAGAAATAAAAAAATGCTAGAGAATTCAGGCGATACAGGAGTATGGGCAGGCAAACAATGAACTCTGAACAGAGTGAGAGCAGTAATTTGAAACTCCTATCTGTCAAATGAATACTTAAAAGGCAGAGTTCCCACCTTTCCTGAGGTATGTGAGTCTTTGCCTTTCTGTAAAATTCTTCCTCCTGTAATCTCACTCTCCTTCCAATGCAGAATAGGTTAGGTTTTAAATTTCCTCAAAGGAGAAAAATGTAGTTACAGAAAGACTGTCACTCAGCCCTGTTAAAAACAAGTTTCCTTTACAATTTTGATGTAGAGTCAGACCCCTTTATTGCTGAGCAAACGGTGTGAGAGCACTTTTCTGTGAAGAATACAAGACTTTAGCAAAATATGCGTTCTCCCTGGAGAATGGAAGCATTTTCCGATTGGTGCTTTCTATGGCATACGTTATGTATTGACACAGATTAAGTTTTCCTCCTGTCTGGAACAATGCACGCTCAGAACTACTGACCTAGCAATAAGCGTGAACAGCTCGTGGCAAGTGGTGAAGCAGAGCTCCGGGCGCTGCAGGCAGAGCACTCCCTTCAGCTCTGCCATTCCGCCTCTCTCCTCCTACCACTCCTCCTCTCCCGCTCCCTTTTTACTTCCCCTCTGTCTTTAGCTGCTACGCTTTCCCCAGACCTCTTGGCTTTGTTGTGCTGCACGTCTGAATAGCAAGAGGGGGATTGGCTAAGCGCCGGCTCAGGGAGCGCTTCCCCGCAGCTCAGGCCAACCCACCCACCCACGCCTGAGTCGGGAAACGTGAGCGGGGCTGATGGAGGCGGAGAAGCAGGGCTGAAGGTTTGCACCAGCGCTGGATGTGACAGCAGGCAGCCGAGCTCTTCGCAGCTTGCGCGTGTCCGACCCCAGGTCCGGCACCGACCCGACAATGGAGTGCTGCCGCTGGACAACCGCTGGCGCCCTGCTTCTAGCTTCCCTCATCCTGGTAATTGCCCTTTCTTTCCTAAAATATGGACCGCCTGTAGCTGATACTGTGTCTGTGTGCATGTATGCGGGTGGGTATGTTTTTAATCTCTTAAGATGATCGCAGCTGGAGAGCATTTGTTTTGAACAAGTCATGGAAGTCTTAGCCTCTCTGCAACACTGCAGACTTGGAGCTTTGATATTGTGGGTTGCTGCAGGTAGAACCAAGAAGCTGATGTTGGCATCAGCTTTCTAAACTTGGAGAGGAATGACCTGTGAATTGTGATTTACTGTTTGGGATTTAGAGAGAAGGTGTTTCTCTGCTCTTTAAATCAAACTCTGTCACGCTGTAATGTTCCTGGAATTTTCTTCCTTATAAAAAGAAAATAAAAATATGTTTCAGTTTTGCACATGCAGAGAAAAGAGGTACAGCATGTACTGAACTTTTTCCTGAAACCAGTTTAAGTGAGCTCTCATTTTTTCTGTACCTCATTACAGAGTCAATTTTATACCAACCTTTGAAAGATAAATTCTGTGATATCTGGTATACTTCAGGCCAGTAAACTTGATCATTGCTATACTATTTTCTTGCATACTTCCCTTGTTTATCCTGATAGGATGCTTACAGCTGAGAGATGTATCTGTGCTGTTTGATTGACATTATATATTCCATTTTGACTCATACTTAATTTTATGAGTGGTATGTTGGCAATCAGAAAATCTGCAGAAAGGATATTAATATACATACATCTTTGATACTAGAGTCATATTGGCATATGTATGTTGCCCTTTTCTTAGGATTTAATTGAATGTAGGAGTTCAAATAGCAGAACACCATTAAGAAACACATTAATTTTAGAGCAGCTTGCGTCTTGTTGTTTATCTGTGTCAACCAACCTGTACTAATCACAGTAAACTAATCTTAACACAATTTTTAGTAGCCACATGGACACCTAAACATTAGGATAACTCTGTTCAAAATGCTTATTTTAAAGGATGGTATTATTAAAAAAAAAATACTTTTTTGATATTGAGTCACTAAATACTATTTGAGTACTAGAAATAAGAATGCTCTCTGGACTGATTTAAAAGAAGTCTTACTTTGTTTAAAGGTATATTTTCTATTTGTTATACTGAATTCACACAAAATGGCATAAAGTCTGCATAGACTCACTTTCATTTATGAAAATGAGATGTTTATAACCTGATGACTGTAATAACTCAGTAATGGCTGAGACAATACTGCAGGACTAATTTAAGGAAGATCAACAGGAGATATGACTCAAAAAGAGTGTGTAAAGACTGTGGGATTTGGTCCTATGTTAAGCTCGTACTCATAATATTTGTACATCACTCTGCTGCTTGTGAATTAAGTTCTCAGTCTCTGATTCATGAAAATAAATATTGCATTCTTCTGCCAACTATTATGTATTATATTCCACATTATACTAGTTTTTATTTGTATGACTTACCCTGCCTCAAGGGATTTCCCCCCACCTCCCACCAAATCTTAAGTACCTTAAGAATAGTGATATGAAGCAAGCTTAACTTTCTTTTTTGAATCAGACCATTCTTTTGCTCCTTCCATAGTCAGGAAAATCTCTCACTCACTTTCAGCAGGAGATTAGGTAAGCATTCCATTATTTGACTTCCAGTTTGGCTAGAGATAAGGATACCTTGGTATACTCATTCCTACTGTAGTTTATTGCAGCATGAGTTCAACAAGGTGTGGTAGAAAGCTCGTAGATGTTTTTTGAGAAAAAAACCCAGTAAGTCAGCAAATCAGGCTGTGACATAGTAGTGAAGATCCGAGATGTTAAACTTTAGCCAGGTAGACAGAATGAGTTTTATATCTATGAAAATCAACATTTGGATTTATGTGTATCACCTTGTATCTCTTCTAAAGGCCCTATCTTTCCCACAGTAACCAACACCAGCAGCTTCTTGTTGTGTGGCATTCTAGTAACATCAGCAAAAGTTCACGGTTGTAAGCACTAAGGTTACTCAATAAATGCTTACAGGATCAGTCTTAGAATAATTTATCACATATTTCTACATTTTCAATGAGACACAGTAGAGCAAAGTAGCACCTAAATTCTTTGTTCAGCATTCTCGCCTCAGGAAAGAGGTTGCACAGCCCAGGCACATGCACAGCCTGGGTACATGTGATGCTAAGGCAATTGAGCCATAGCAGCCTCACAGGCTGTGGCAAGTCCACAGGCAACTACAGCAAAAACCCCTCCTCTTTCTCTTGCTAGCAGCTGCCTCCAGTGGTGTAGCAGTAAATGCAGCTCACTACTCCATTGAAGTTCTTAGCCTTCTTCAGAAGAAATTGTATTCATTTTCGGTTCAGTGGTGCTTGAGTAAGGTCACTGGGGGTCCCTAGTGTATTTTGTTAACTGTCCTAAAACTTGCTCCATACTCAAAGAACCAGTTTCTCTAGCATTCATGTGGACTTAAGTATTTTCATGGCTACTCTTGAGAATCTGAGCCATGACACTAAGGTGCTTGTCTTGAAAAAGTAGTATGAAAAAGTAGTTTCTCTTTCCAGAGAAAGACCAGATATTTGTAGAATTTTGCTTTGGAAAATTGCTCCATGAACTTATGCATGCTAAGGAAGTACTATTTTTAAGAGCAACAAAAGAAATCAGGCATTTTTTTCCAGAATTTTTTCTTTCTGTTAGTTTAAAAATTAAAGCCTAGCACAAGCAAATCACAGTTGTCTAACTCAAAGGAATGTGGCCAAAACCATAACCCACCATGAGCTCAGCTTAACTAGAAGTCAAATCACATCATTTCAGAAGGACATTTGAACACATTTGCATTTGTTATTTCCATATTTTCAGCAGCTTTTTTATCTCTCTTTGTTGCTGTTGTGATACTTACAGAAGTAATACTAGGGACTGTAATAAAGTACATGTGTTTTTCTGCAGAATTTCTTTCTTTTGATGTGCTAATTTGTACATGGAAACTAGTCAAATACAATAGTCCATTCCTTCCAGGCTCTTTGGCATTACACTCCCCTATTATCTAACTGGGTCTTTCTTGGATGACCACAAGAGCAATTAGCCAGTGAAATGAATATGTTTCTTGTTTACATCTGAATGTATAAAGCTTGATGGTTTTTCCTTTCATGTGTAGATAGGACTGCTGTGTCTGCTTGTCTGTCTCTAAAATTGTAGGTATATTAAAGGGTTTTTTTCCAGTATAAGATCCAAAGAACACAAATATATTTTCATGCAGGATCCTGTATACATACAGTCTAGCATTTGCTCACATCAGTTGGGTGAGGATGAACTGTAATGCAGAGTTCAGCTATACAAAACTGAGGTTTATTCATGTTACAAAGTAAAAATATCTCACCATTGTGGTTTGTGACCCATGCTGCCATACTTCAGATATCTGATGTCTATAAAACAAAACCACTTCTTATAGGAAGGACTAGATGCTACTAAGCATGTATGATTATAATTTCTTCTGACATTCCTCTAGAATTCTGTATTGGGACGTATTTTACTAAACTCTTTCTTCAGATTCTTGAAGTATGAATTTATTTTTTTTCCTACCAAGTGCAAAAGCTTGAATGAGCTAAACTAAGGTTGTGTAAAGAAAGTTTTTTAGTTTTGGATTTTAATGAAAAGAAGTCAGCACTTACTGTAGGTTGTTGAGCTACTGGTCTGCTTCACCAGTGTCACTGAAGTTTAACGTGTTCTTTTCATGACTTTGCTAGATTCATAGGGCTGCAAAACAATAATAAAAGAAGGTATGACACAGAACAGTGAGGAGAATCTGAAGATTGGATTGCGGTTGCCTGTAGTCATAGATCTGTCAGCTGGACAACCTTCAATGCTCAGAAGGTTCATGAGTCAATGTAAAGTTGAGAAGGCCACATGACCAGACAAATAATTTTTCAGAAGAGAACTATCAATCTATGCATGAATAAATTTTTACTGAAGCAAATAAAACCTTAATTGCTTATAACTGTGTCATGGGGTGTCTAAATAAAACCTCATGGTTTCTGTTGTATTGACAGAATTGTTATGTTCTGTGTCAAATCTGCAGACAGCAGTGCTGCTTCTATTGCTTTTCTGTAGGTATTTTCTTAACCTTGTAAGTAAACTCAGAATTTTATGGGAAACAATTACATGGGGGAAAAATGGGAAATTTCAGTCTGTGGTAAGAATGGTAAGATCATCCTTATGAAAACAATTAAAAAACTAAAGGTATTAAAAAAAAAAACAAAACAGTGAAACCAACCACAAGGTGCTATAATACAATGTGGGGAGCAGGAAAAAGAAAAATAAATAATTTGTCTCAGCCCAAGCCAAGGACAGTTCTAAAATAAGTCTTCTCATCAGGTGGACAACAACTAATCCAAAAATTGGCATGAAGTGTTTGTTTCATCAGAATATCTTACTTGGGTACGAGCCACAGCTTCTTCCTAACTCTTGTAGTTAGGAAGAACTACAAGAATGGCTAGTTTTTGCTGTTGGCTTCTCCATCTTTTGCATCACCTTATGGACAGCAGGCTTGTCTTAATAGATGGCTGACCAGTTTTGCATGCTCAAGGTGTTACAACATGTTCTAACTCTTAGACATATGTTTAGGCAAAATGGGGGAAGTAAACAAGGGATATACATTTCATGGAGTGAGAAGATCTGCTCTTAGGTCCTTTACCCTGCATAGTGTTGAACACAGATCAATAATAGTCAAAGCTTAGTAAAATCTGATCACTTCAATGTCCTTCTACCTCAGGGAATGTAAATCATTTTATCATATGTCTGAGTACCTTTTAAGTACCCTGTTTACAATTTCATTCCATGGATGACCACCTTTTTTTCTTTTTTTCTGTAGTAACTGAACTTTTCCAAACTTCTTATAAAAGCAGCTAAAATTGGGTCAAATTGGAAGGGGAGGGAAAGTAGTGTGTGCATTTGTATTTATAAATGAGATTTCATTTTGTTACAAAACCAGCATATGTAGAAGTCTTAGTAGTTTTGCCACCTGTCGATTTTTTGGTCACTGCTTATGGGGGCAGTCTTTCTAGCTATGCAGAGAAATAAGTGGTAAGTTCAATTGATTTTCACATTGTTTCCACATTAGTCTTCAATGCCTCTATGAAACTACTTCCAAAGCTTCAACCTTTAAAGTTTCTACTTTTCAGGGACTCTTCACAGAGGAAGTAGAGCAGAGAGGGTGTCAGGATAGAGGGAAGGGTTGTGAGATAATGTAAGACATCCTGAAATAAATTCCTGAAATAATTTCTTGTGCTCAAGAAATGAGACCGGAAATTATATGCAACTTATAATAAATTCAAACTGTCACATAAAATAAATATATTAATTTTGTTTCCATATGAATATACTGTGTGGGTGTCAAATTTCCCCTTCTAGCTTTGTTGGATATAATCTCAGTTCCTGTTTGAAGTTTGCTAGTGTGTTATTCACGTTCTGCGCTGTATCAACAGAGCCAGATATAAAAGGAAATAACAGAAGTAATAAGGTCTCCTACTGTTTGGATCCTGGCATCAGATGGGTGATTTATTTATTTATTTACTTACTTACTGGTTTATTGAAATCCTGTATTTATTTCAGTCTGAACTGCTAAAAGTATGAGTTGCTCAGTGCAAACAAAATGGCCCTTAATAAGCCCAAGGCTGCCTTCTTTTATTGTAAATGTCTTTTGGACATTTTGTGTGTTTGGAAAACAACTACAGCAAAAGAAAAACGTACTATAACATTATCATACTTCCTGTAACTTTTTAAAAGACAGAGGATTTTCAAGTTCTTGTGACATGTCTAAGATGTCTCTTAAAGGTCCAGACATGTTTTAAAAAGGAAAGATCTGAATTAGCTGAAGAGAAGAGGGAGGTGTTGTAACAGAAATATGTGAAATAAACAACTTGAGTTTCTATGTCTCTAATTTTAAAATTCTACCACTCCAAACTTCAGCAGTCTTGTCATTCTCCAATGGCTCATTCTCCCATCAGTGCTGGTAAGCACCAAGTCAAGAGGGAGTGTCTTATTTATCACTTTCAGCTTACTAGAGATGAAGACTGAGAGAAATGTAGAGAGAAATGCATATCCTTTCTGTGTAGCAAACTGGTTCAAAATGTGGGTGTGTAATTTCTGCTACTTGGGTGCAGCAATGGAAAAAAATATTTTCATAACATGGGATTAGAGGGCACCATGAGAGGAGTAGCAGCAGCTTATTTCCTGACAGTGTTTAGCCGCTTCCATACTGACAGTTCAGTATAAATTCATGGGGAAAAAAAAAACACTGGTCCTTCCTTCTTGTCTTCCTGCCTCCCTGCCTTTCTCCCTGCCTTCTGCCTCCATGCTTTCCTGCCTCCCTCCATCTCTATTTTTTACATAAATATTTTCCTTTTAGTTTTCATGCTCCACCAAAGCTTAATCTTTCTCTTCTTTATGCCCCTTGTTGTTAAAATAAGCACACACACATCTCCATGAGGTAACTGAGGGAGATGGCAGACCATCAAAAAAATAGGAGGCTTCATTTGTTTTGAATAAAGCTCGTAATTGCGAATGTTGTCTGAAATTGAACAAGTCTTTGGGAAGTTGTCTTCTCTTGTCTGAAATGCCTCCTTACCAGTGTCATCTGCCTGTTGCAACCTATGTCACCTTGCCTTAGTGCTGTGATCTGCTCCAGAGAAGGCCGGGCTAACCTAGTTCTGAGTAAAATCTATGCTGATCAAAATTTATGCTGATGCAACAATGTCTTCTAGCTCAGACTTTCAGAATTGGGGTTTCTACACTCAGATGACATGGTGTTTTGTGAGAGGACTCACGGTGGAACATCTCAGTTTCTACAGAGGGTTGGGTTAGGAGGGTGAATATATGAAGATTAGGGTCAGTTTACTGAAAAAGAAAATGGCCAGTATAAATGTAAATAAAGTCCTCCTTGGAGAGCTCCTCACATGGTGGAGCTTTCAGTGTCAGGCATAAATTGGCCATTTTTTCTTAAAGCTGATGAACACAACAGAGCCAGCACATACTTTCATTTCTTACCACTTAGAAAACACTTGGCATGCAATAGGCCTTATCACAGGTTACAATTTTACTTTTCTCTTATCTCCTTTCTGTGCCTTGTGGGCTTTTTCCCTTTTTTGCTACATGGAAGATAAACCTGAAGCCCTTGAGTGCAAGATGCACTTTTGAACCCATGCTGTTGGGTGGATTCTGAATTCTGAAAAGTGATTTCACGTGAAAAGTGATTTCACGTGAAAAGTGATTTCATCTGAACCAGTCCTAGCCTTAAAACCCCTGAGTCAATAAGGCAACAAGTCTGAGGCTGAGCCAGCTTGGACTTGCTCTGTATTGGATCACCCATGCCTGGTGTTTACATCAGCAAGGCAGGATTTAAATACTACAAAATGTTGTAACTTCAGTCTGTGAGAGCAAGAAAGAAAACTCTTGCATTCACATTACTCTCCAGGTGTGTTTTTTCATACAGGTTAGAAGGGTGAGAGATAGGACTGATCTGAGGTTTATAAGGCACTATTATAAAATGTTACACAGAGCTCAGTGTGCACACGTTGAAGTGATACGGTGTCAGCTCCATCCTCTGCCAGCAACACCCTTCCCCGCCCCTCCAGCTGGCTGCTGCCCTTCTATGAGAAAAAAATGAGCTCACATTTGGCACGTTTCTCCTGGGATACGACTTCCAGGTTTAGGAATGGCTGTTAAGCTCTTAATGTCCCGAGATGGCTGTTAATCGATTCCTCCCTGTGTTGTTGCACACTGGAAGCTGTGTCCTCCTATATACAGAGCACAGCTATATGCTTTGCTTCAGGGCATTAGGAATCCCTCAGGACTATTAGGACAGCATTGGCATCTTCTGAGATGAACTGTTGGTTGGAGATATTGATGTAAGAGGGTGCAACTGTGTACAACACTGAGACTACAGACAGTGCTTTCAGGAGTTCAGTGTGACACTTCGTCGTATTGTGCAATAGCCATATCAGGTCATGATTAGGAAGAGACATGAGGTTTTGCCTCTCAATAAACCTTTGCTTTCCTGTGCAAAAGGAAAGCATGCCATAATTTATCTTTTTCTGTTCCCTTAGTAATGAGTCTGTCTTGCTGCTAAGAATAAGAGAAGACAAAAAGAAATACAGCACTGAAAAGGACTAACACAGCAAATTTTTACTAATGTCCCTGAGTTCACTGTATGTGTATCAGGTGTTTTCCTTTAGGGTAAGGAAGAATCTACCTATTTCTCTTTCCCTTTGTTCACAGGAGCAGAATAAGTACTGGGAAACTGCAAGAGTATCTTGATGAAATTTCCTCTTCAATGCTCATCAAGGTGTCTTCCCTGTTTCTTTCAAATGATGGATGATTTGGGGCAGGAAGAAAGAGTAAACTAAAAATTATCCAGAGAGAGATATGGGGGGGTTTGTTTATTGTTTTTTACAGAGTGAAATAATAAATCCTGGGCCATTTATCTGCACTAGCAAAATCTGAGCATAATTACCCAAAGTTCAGAATACATGTTCGCATGCCTGTGCTCCTGCGCCAGTGACTTCCTTGAGGTTTGGAGACACTCAGATCAAGGGTTCCGGTGCCAGGGGTTTTCCATAGGAAATACTCTCTTGATCCCCTCTGAAACCTTTTGCTTTGACTTGCAAGTGAAAAAGAGGCAAATATTCCTGAGTTAATTTCCAAGACTGTAATGGCTGGGGCAAGTGGGATGGTACTGTTCAGCTCAGAGTTGCATCCTCAGTAGAAGGGAGCCGCTAGCCTCTAGGGAACTGGGGAGGCAGTGTTCGAGTAATAGCCACTTTCATCTCAAGATGTCTGATGCTCATTGCAGCTACTTTTCTTTCCAGGTTGTTTATCAAGGTAAACATTGTTGTGGGAGTATTTTGAAGAGTTCTATAGGCATCCTTTTTATCTGGCCATATGGAACAGCATGAAGTTATTCATGGCAGCAATAACACTCATAGTCTCTCAGTATCTCAGGTGCAGTAAATAACTCAGGCAGTTTGGGTACAAGGGCATTTTCTCTTTTCATCTTTTAACCTCCATTACTTTGGTGGGCATGTCCGGTAGGTGGGATTTTCTGTTTTGTGTGGTCCTTCTGGAGGCTGGCTGTGTGGCAGATCTCGTGGCAGAAGTCCTTTTTTTGCTTTTGCATGGGATACAGACAAGACAATTGGAAGACAAGCTATTTACCATACCACCTAAAGAGTGTTCATCTGTCCTGACCCTGAATCTGACTTTTGGGGAAAGAAAATAGGATGAAGTGATTGGTTGCTAAGGCTGACTTGGGGACCTCTGGTTTCATGAGGTGCACGGAATGGAAAAATACCTATTTGGAACTGAATAACTATTGTCATGGGAAATCCTAGTGCTTCCAGGGAATCATGCTTCTCAGAAGAATGAGGCTTACTTTCATAATCCCTTTCTTCAGTATGGTATAGTTATTCTGGAACAGTAGATGTGCTTCGGTCGTACAGTACCATTTAAAATGATGTGCAACTTTTTGCCTAGACAGATTAAACATTTTCTTTTTGTGCCTTGCAATCTCGATATGTCAGAATATTTTACGTACAAAGTTTTCAAGATATTCACCTTGAAAAGTTTCAACAGTTAGTCAGAAATATCTTGCAAGTAAACTTTTTTTTTAATGGCAATCACCAATATTAATTCCACTGGCTATAAATTTGTTCTGCCCCCCTTTTTTCAAAAGCCAGAGATTTCCAGTTTCCCATGTGGGCTTTAATCCAGCTGTCAACTTGGATGGAATGCAATAAAGATACCTAACATTGTGCAAATGAAATCTTACAAACCATACATTTACATTGGTTGAGCCTTTAAATACAGAGTCTTTATAAAGAATTGAGGTCACTGGCCTTGGCCCCTGCCATTACACACCTAGGGAAGTGCTGACAGCAGTTTCTTTCTGGTTCACTGCAGACAGAATTTCAGTACTGTGTGAAGTAAATATTTAATCTCAGTGACAAACTAACATCAAAAGATGCTCAAGGATTACTCAAATAAGAATGTGTGGCTTGGCAAGAATTCATATAGGGATGCATTTAAACTTATCTGAAAGTCTGGGCAGAAAGACCACTATAGAAGAAAAAACACTAGTTTTCTGTCCATAACATAATTTTTACAGTAGCTAGAGGCAAGTTTAGGCAGTGGCCTCAGAGGAGCCTTGCATATTGTCACTGACACTTCATCATACCCTGAAATAGTGGGGATATGATAAGAACCAGATGATATAAATTTATTAACCAAACTCAGTGGTTCATATTATCTGGGAAATAACTGGCCTAAATTCTGTATCAATGCTGTAGTCCAAGGAGAGTTTAACTGCATTTTTCATTATCTGTATTGCTGTTTAATCTAGGAAACACACTTGGTGCTTGAAAAAGGGACTTCAGCAGTATTTTACTGAATGAGGAGAAAGACAGGATGCCTCAGAACCAGAGCACAAATTATACCACATGATCTGTATTTATACACACACTCTTCTCTGTGATGCTGACAAATACTTGGATTCTGTTCCAAACAAAATTTTAAATTCAATCCCAATATGCAACTAAGATTTATTTTCTTGAGGTTGATCTTCTTTTATAGTCTTCAGAACATGAACAGAGATATAGCTGCTCTTCATTTTTCTCCCTCTATCCACCTATGTACGTGTTCACATGCACTTTTAAAAGAAACCTGGTTCTTATGAGAGATGCAGTTCCTAGATGTCCAGATAGCTGTTGTGATTTGAGGATGTGTGACATTTGTATTCCAGATAGTCTAAATTATTTCTGTGTACTGTAAGCATAAAGGGTAGGAAACACCACTGAATATAACATAAATGCATGAGAGCTCTTACTAAATTCAGATATTACTATTAAACACTGAAGCTGGATTCTTTGAAGTATCAGGTTGGATACTTAGGTCTGTTAGTCTTATTTGATTATCTGATTACTTTGGTTCCTATTATGAAAAGTCCTTTGGTTGACTTGTAGTTTAATGCCTTTTTTTTAATTTTATTTTTTTACTTCTGTAAGCATCTTCACCTGAGTACCCTATCTACTGACAGTGATTTTGTTTTTTACACATGATCCTTTTTGCTTTCTGGTCCAATAGCACGAGAGGATCTTCATGTTTCTCATTAGACAACTCTTTGGGAGTCCTCCTGTCCATTCCCACGGGAGCTGAGGTGTGGGGTGATAGATGCAGGATCACCATCAGATTAAGATGTGTATATTAAAATGGTAAAAGATCAAGGAAGATCTGGTTTTGATTAGTGCTAGCAGATTTATTTGTTTATATAGGTCATCAGTAAGTGAATTGCTTAAGGGTGGCATTGCAGACTTGATACTTTTGATGTTAGGGTATCCTGAGTTTTGTCTGGACAAAGCAATGGGTTTTTCCTGGGAAGCTCAGGCTGACATCCACCAGAATGAACAGAAGGGAAAACAAAATTCTTCTGGTACCAGCAACAGGGCATAATGAGCCTTGATGACTGCATTTTATTGCTTTGAGATACACTGGCATTTTGAGAACCACCAATCTGGAGTACCTCTGGCAGAGGTAAAAGCCTATTTCTGTGATGGAACTGTTACTTAAAGAAAGATATAAGTCATGCCAGCTTTACTCTTTTCAGCTTTAAGGGCATATACTCCCCTCTAATTTTTTCCCCCCATTTTTTTTCCTTCTCTTTACTCTTTAAGATGGGAACTTCAGGGCTTTAAAGAAGTATTGTAGGAGTTCTTGCACTGCAGAACTCTTGACTGCTACTTAAATGTAAGATCTTAAGTTTAGTTCATTTTGTCAAAAGTGGGTAGAAATTATTAACTACCAGTATAAGCTACTTTTGAAAAATCTATGCTAGACAATGAATTCTTAGCTAGTAATTGTATATATATCCTTTGAAGCTGGAATAAATCTGTAATGGATAGTTGTCTTCTGATTTGAAATTACTATTTGGATATCGCTAGAATTTCAAGCTCAGTCTTAACCATGTAGCTCACAGGAAGGAAAACATTCTACTTTCTTTAACATTAAACATGGATGGCGTTGAAATGAATTATGTTTATTCCACTTGTTAAAAGAAAACTTGGAGTCTGTTCCAGGTTGAGATCACATGTTTTTTGTGAATATATAAGTCTTAAAGCAAATTTTGGAATGGAGTAGGTTCACAGATCTCCTTTGGGTAGGAATGCAATTTATGTCAGAAAAACTTGGACCCACAGAACATCTAGATGTGCTGATGCTTATAATCTGTGGTGGCGTAAGAGTACTTGGGTCACATGAGTTTAGATTGCAACCCTTTTAAATTATGTCTTTGAGCTTTCAGCCAGAGTTGAATGATCAGGTCAGGCACCCATCTGCAGTTTGAAGATATTTGTTTTTCAGTAAACTGGAAGCGCAAACATGTATTTTAATTTTAAGAGAATAAAATTGCAAATATTCATTTTAATTTTATAAAAGTTACTCTTCAAAAAGAAGTCAGGTTAAATAACCTCAGTAAGCTGTCATGTCTTCTCTTATCTCATATGTAAATCTGGAGACTGAGTCACATGTAGTCATAATCAGAATCTGATCACTTATGAAACTTCAATTTTACATTTACGCTTGCAATTGCTGCGGGTGTGGTTTTTGTATTTTAATATAGGTAAGATAAAATGAGTATGTCAATACAGGCCCAGTATTATCTCTCACAGACTGAATTACTTTTCTTCTTTACTCATGAATAACAATGTTCAAGGCTGGTATATTTCACCATATTTCATTACTGCTACTCAGCTTCACTGAAGGTAAAATTTTTTCAGTGTTGAGTTATCTCTGTGTCTCAAATAATCCCTTAGTGTTGCCAACAACCAGGAGGTCCTGGTTGATGGCACAGCATCGCCAGCTGGACAAGAGAGGGGATTGTCCTGTTCTGCTCTGAGCTAGGGCAGCCTCACCTCAAGTCCTGAGGGCAGTTTTTAGGTGCCATAATATGAGAAAGACGTTAAAATATTAGAGAGTTCCAAAAGAGGACAGCAAAGACAGTGAAGGGCCTTGAATAGAAGTCATATGAGGAGCAGCTGAGGTCACTTGGTCTGTTCAGCCTGGAGAAGAGGAGACGGAGGACGGACCTCATTGCAGTTACAACTTCCTCATGAGGGGAAGAGGAGGGGCAGACATTGATCTCTTCTCTGTGGTGACCAGTGACAGGACCTGAGGGAATGGCCTAAAGTTGTGTCAGGAGGAGGTTTTGGCTGGATGTCAGGAAGAGGTTTTCATCAAGAGGATAGCTGGACATTCTAACAGGCTTCCTAGGGAAGTGGTCACAGCTCCAGCCTGACAGAGTGCAAGAAGTGTTCGGACAATGCTCTCATGCACAGGGTGTGACACTTGGGGTGTCCTGTGCAGAGCTAAGTGTTGGACTTGATGATTCTGATTAGTACCTTCCAACTCAGTATCTTCTATGATGCTATGAAAGCTAAAGCTGATTGCTGTAATATGGGCCAGCAGTGATGCTTATCGATGTTCCTCTGTTTAAGGTGTACCCTGAAGTCTCCTTTGTATCGATATTTTGCCTTCTCATTAACTTCAAGTGCACTTAAAACTGCTATTCACCAGGTGCTGGCCCACAGCACAAGTCAACCTTTGAAGGAGAACACTATCTTCATTAGACAGAGGCTTTTTTGGTGCAACTTTTCAAGGTTAGTCAGTTTTTCCAGCAAAACCACATTGCCCACTAGGGACAATATCTATCTAGATGGTTAAATCATTTTTGTCTTTATGAATCTATGTTGCATGAATGAAAAAGAAATGCTGAATACAGGTATGACTGCTTTATTTGAGGCAGGTACTGCTGTATGTTTATGACATAATCCTCAAAGATCTAAGCATTTCTGAATCCTTCAGTGCTGCTTCTCTATGAAGTTGTTTGAGCACAGCCACTGGCATTAACAATAGCACCTTGTAGGTCTGCACCTGATGTTGGCAATTCCTGCTCTTCGGGGAATGTGCACGTTTTTTTTAAGCTAGCAAACAGTATTGATGAAACAGTTAGGGAAACTTTGTCCATCAAGTTTCATAGACTTTTAGGCAGAGAAACAATGATCGTTCAAATTTCTTACGGTAAGTGCATGAAAGTGATTACATTGAATGTCTTTTTAGCATATTGATTCACTGTGTTGTGTTTCAGTTTTTCCTTAAGAGCATTTTGAAAGGCACCTTTCAATATGCCTTTTCATAGCTTCTAACACAGCAGCAAAACTTCAGAGCACAATGTCTAATGCCTATAGTACTCCACTTCTTAATCAGAAAAGATCCTTTGTCTCACTGTTGTTCAAAGAGCTCTCTTAGAGCAGCTTCACTAGCCTCAAACTGAGACAAAGTAGGGTATTTAAAAATGAAAGTTAATTCATACACCATTCACTACTAAGGAACTGGTTGTCAACCTGTAAGCATGCCAGAGAGAAATGGATTTATTCAATTTATTCAGTGCTTTCAATAACAAGGATGATATCCAGTAAAAAAAGAGGTTAAACTAGCAACAGTATGCAATTTATGCAATTACACAACATTTATGCAATTATGATGCCTAAATGTTTTTTGCTGATTTTTTTTCCTTTTGCCTCTCCTCAGAGCTCCAGAACAGCCCGCTCGGAGGAAGACCGGGACTCGCTATGGGATGCCTGGGGCCCATGGAGTGAGTGCTCACGCACCTGTGGAGGGGGCGCTTCATATTCACTGAGGCGCTGCCTGAGCAGCAAGTAAGTGGCTGAATTTTTGTTATTTTATTGATGGAAAAATTCAACCTCCTTGAACGTGTCAGACCATAAGAAGTAACCAATGGAAATCTTGACCTATATTGAAATTTTCATTTCAGTGTCAAAAAATTAGGGTGGTGTCTTGTTTTATTTTAATTTGGTCAAGCAGCCAGCATGCTTGATAATGCAACATCCTTTAAAGTATAGCAAGAGCCCATGGGGCTATGTAAGAAAGAACAATTCTACACAGGATATCTTACAAATGACTTTCAGGTAGGAAGTCATCAGTTCCAGCAAGGCCCTTCCCAACAAACAGAAATAAAATGGTCTGGTACAAAGGTGAATTCTGGGTACCCAGTCAGGCATCTGAGATTTTATTCCTACCCAGTTACTAGCTTGCAATGGAAAATGAACAACTCATTTGACATCTTTTTCACTCTGTACTTTATGTAAGTTTTACCTTCAAAATACTTCTAGCAAATATTATTTCTGTCCACTTTAGGAAAAAATTTATCTGCAGTAAACATGGTATATGTGATAAATATTAACAGATTTATGATAAAGGATATGAAGGGAAACTCCAGACCCAAACTTTATGGCTTATTGACGTCTCTGATACCTCATATATTGTAGGATTAAAAAAAATCTAATACAATTTTCCATCCTGCATACTTTCATATTTTTATTCATGTGCTTATAAAAACTGATGTTAATATAACAAACAGTGGCCATACAGTCCAAATAATTTCCTCTGTCTGACATTTTAATATGTGATGTTGTTTAGTGAAGACCGGAAACAGCATAAGACATTGAACCATAACACCAGAATGGGATGATGTGTATTTTAGCTTCTTCTGTGAACAGTCTCCTAGTAGGCCCATTTATTGAGTTGACTGTGTGCAAAAGTGTTCAGGAAGAAAAGGTAGGCAAAGGCATCTGTTGAAATAAGTGGAAAACCAGTACTTTGCTATTTCATTCCCACTGATTAAAAAAAAAAAAAAAAAAAAAAGGTTTTAAACAGGGGACCAGATTCTAATACCTTGTTGGTTTCATGGCTGGTTGTGATTCTGCATTCACCTCAAAATCTGAAATTTCAGAGACAGTAACTGAAGTTTAGTCACAGCATATCATTTCCCATACTTAAAAATTTAAGTAACCTTCAATATATTGCTTTAATGTAAACATGAGCCCAGATGTACCAGGAGATCCTGGAATCTGAGCAATAGGTGCTCTCTCTCCTCCCTCACGAGAACTGTCTCTGTAGAGGGTAAATCTTGGGACATCCGAATGGTAGTAGTCATGGTCTTCTGTAATACGTGAGTAAAAGCCATTTCTTCTGGACTCTCTTTGATTCTTGTGCTATTCAGGATGGCCCTGAAGCTTCACCAGTGGAACAGGGAATAACCTCACAAACCAAGTGGAACTGGGTTTCGTACACTACCTTACTATTGTCACTTCAGGACACAAGCAATGGTTCCTGTCTTAAGAAACCAACCACAAACTATGACCCATTTAGATATGGAAACCTCCGATTTCCAAGATAGGAAGCAGGGAGTAAATTAGGTGTGTGGCTTCTGATAGCCAGTAGCAATAAATCATAAACAGTAACATTTGTCCTGGAAAAAGCACTCTATCAAATGCCTGATAGATTTTCATTTTTCCTGGTCTATGTGCAATTGTTAATTAAGTAAATGGTTTAAATGATTAATTTTTCTGCAAAGCAAGCATTTTAATCTGCTAAGTCATAGAGGGAGCAGGGTAAAGAAACTCATCAAAGGTTTCCAAATAAGCTTGTTCACATGAGTACTTCAAAGCTGGTAAGGCTTGACCAAAATATCTGTCTCTGAGGGACAATTTCTTGGTCATTACAGTTTATCTCATGTATTTGTTGTGTGTCATTTCACTGCAGCTTGAAGGAATATACTAGATTCTTCTGGCAAATGAAAACTGGCAACACATTTAGAACAAATTGGAACAAATTAATCCTAAATATTTCTCATCCTGGGAGGAATGTTTATAATGCCTTGTGTCTTTTAGTTCTGTATATGGTGACTTTCAGAGCGTCACATGAATAGAGAGAGCCTAGTGCATCTGCTTTGATGAAATGCAAAGACTGATTGCCCATTCCTAAACACCATTAATATATATAGCTAAATAAAGGAAACCAGCTTTCTTTCCAGCTTTTATTTACCAAAGTTAGGTTTGCGCTTGTGTTGTTTGTTTTGGGAGCACGTTTCGTGTTAGGCCTTCACAGCTATGATGGGAGAATGGAAAGTGTTAGTGAAAATTCTGTATTCTTGTGTTTTAAGTAGCAAAAATTTCAGGGTAGTGGCCGTTTAACGGTACATTTCATTAGAACAACTGTTTCTGATTATGCTAAGGACATTATGATAGTGATATAAATACATATGCCAGTGACACAAGCAGTGACAACCCTTCGGTTGTCAGCCCAAGTCAATTGTATGTCTTGGTATCTCAAGCTGAGTGACCCATGCTGGGTCACTGCAAGGGCAGAATAAACCCCAGAAAAATAAGGGTTTAGTTTTATTAATTAGAGTACTGAAACTCTAAGGATGACACTCTTCATGCTCTTTATTTGCATTAACTCTTTATAATGTCTGATACTGTTGTTATTTACACAAAGGACTGACTCCTTTTATATGTTACCGGCTTTTGACTCAACTCACTTGAAAGTGAACCTCCCAGACTAATTATATGTTGGGTGGAGGGATAAATATTTTTATCATTTTAGAATGTCTTAGTGTTTTGCTTTCAGTTTTTTCCTATTTTTTTTGTTTAATGAACTGCCATGCAGCACTACTCGTAAAAACCTGTATGGAGAGTCATAGACCATTCCTATTTTTCTTGAGGGACAAACTAACAAAATTTGAGCTTCTATGGGGAACCAAGTTTTATTAGCTATGGGCTTCTTTGGATACAGAGGTTATAGAAATACAGGTAGAGAGAGTCACTGCAATGTGGACTTTGCTCTCTTGCTTAGAATCCAACTCATATTTGTTGCAGTCTGTTGACTGCTCAGCACTGCTGGCATTTGTCATCTAGCATAGCAATTGATGATAACTCAAATACCTTCCATCCAGGTTTTAATAATTTTCTATATTGATTCAAGCAAACTCAAACAGTAATAATAAATATCTGAATTAGATATCTGAAATTCATGTGCATTTATTTCCTGTACTGGGATACATTTTCAAATTGTAAAAGAAATTATATATATTATATTATATTATTATTATATTATAAATTATTCATTTGTTCACCTGTCCTGATCTAAAAATATTCTGTGTTATATGTAATTATACTTAACATATGGAGAAGTACTACAGTAATAACAATATCATTTTGCTCTGTCTAGGCTTGGCAAGAAGATAATTGTGTTTTTTTTCCTATCATCTTCCAAATTCACCATCACTTTGGTTTAAAGTTAGGCTGTGTGTAGCAGAAGATAACTGTGTCCTAGAAATTTGCAAGTTATTTTTGCTCATAGTAGGTATGCAGTCTGTTCTTTAAACTGCTTTAAACCCCTTCATGTTACTGTTACTTCTGTTTACGAAAAAACATGAAGCAGAGAAGAGTTTGAGTGTACAGCAGTGCTGAGCTAGTTAATGAGTCCCAAGGTGATCGAATCTGTGTTAAAGGGTCAAAATTTGAGATCATCACTCTTACCTCTGGGAAATAATTTATAAACTTCCCAATGGAGTGGAGATTTTCCATCATTAAGTGAGGGGTTTATGTTTAATAGCAGAAGAAAGTCAACATTAACATTTTCCTGACAAATTTTCCTCAGTATAAAAGTGTCTGAAATTTAAAAACAAAACAAAACAAAAAACTTCAATAGGATAAAACAAACAAACAAACAAAAGCACACATTTAAAAAAAAGTTAGAACAAACATGAGAGACTTAATCCCTGCATTGTTCATATCCTTCATACTGTCTATGTCACTTAGTGGAACATATTTTTCTCTCCTTTTCAAATACCTCCCTTTCTTTCTTCACCTGATGACTGTAGGTATGGAGTCTATTCTTTAAATGCCTTTTGGTAATGCAAGTGAAGTACAAATATGAAATAGCTAGCTCAGCCTGTAAAATAACTGGATAAATTCTGCTAGCTCAGTCTGTAAAATAACCGGATGTGATTCACTTGTTTGATTGTTCAATCCATTGTCACTGCATTCTGCAGGGTGAAAGCAATAGATCTGCATAAATGACTCTCCCCTTCATTGTCATTTGACTTGGTTCATAGAATAGCAACCAAAACATACCTTTGAAGGTTAGGTTTAGTAAACTAGCTAAATTAGCTAAAATTTGGTCAATTTCATGATGTGTGCATTTTTCATAAAACAGAAAGCGCCTAAAATAAATTGGATTTTTATCTTTAAGGAGCAATATTTTCTAATTTTGATCATGCATATTATTGATTTACAAATCCAACATCAAATGGTTTCTGTTTGTCAGACAATGATGGAATAGATGCAGTGATGCATGTTATTCATGTTAGTTCGAAGTTAAATAAGAGAACAAGAAACTGTTAATAACACTTCTGACTGGCATTGAAAACAAGATACTTTAAATACTACATATTTGAAAAAATATTGGTTTAAGTTTCATCTGTATACAAATTTGAGACCAAAATATTAGCTACTGTTTCTGCTTCACAACTGAATTTAGAATGTAGTCCAAGTGAGAAGCTGTGACTTATTTTCAGGCTGCATTCACAGATCTGTCTCAGGGGCCTTGATTCCTAGAGATTCTGTAGTTTTTTCACATCTAACACTGATAAAAGGTTCTTTAAACTTTCTGAGTGAAAATTACAGTGGTGCAGTTATGTAGGTTGGGGGTTGCTTCTTTACAGATAGAGGCTGACATACATTACTCTAATTCTTGTGTAATGATACAAATGCAATGGTGTTCTATCCTGGCACTACTAAATAAGCCAGATTAGGCTTTTAAACATTTATGAAATGTTCCTATATTTGTCAAAATTATCAGTTTAAACACTGTGGGGTTTTAGGATTTTGAGAATAAGCCCTTTTCTAGTTTACCATCTGCAGAATAGAGATCAAAATATTTGTGCACAAATTCTATGAAAGTTGTTGAATACATCCCCAAAAATAAATCACATTCTGTTGAAGCATACCACATCCCTCATGAAGAGTACAGTCAATGTTATGAAATTCTTAGGTGACCTGCACTATGAAATTATTTAGGAGGATGTTTCTCGTTACCTTGTTTAAAACTGTGCCAGTATACTAGTGTAGTTTATTGCTTCCTTCAAAGACCTCCAGGATATGTGAATTGCTGGGTTTTTTCTGCCTCAGTTTACACTTCTAGATGATTTACGCTGTAAAGGACATCCTCCGCGATATAGTGTATAATTCCAAATAGCTGGAAGAAATTTTTAGTTTCTTTAGTTTGTAGGTGCTTCTAGTTAAGTCTGTGCCACCTACCAGCATTTTAAAAAGGAATTTATTATTCTATTTACTCTGCAATTAGTGAATTCTGTAATTATGGGAATTTTGAAACCATTCTGGTTTCATTTCATGAAGAAACTTTTCCAAATTTTTGAGAGAGATTACAGCTCTAACTCTTTCTAATGGTAGAAGCAGCATTTCTCACATCTGGGTCAACAAGTCAGGAGTATTAAGAAGCTGCAAATTTCAGGCAATGTAAAACAGCATTGTAGTCTGTGGAGTGGCTGCTGTTGGTCTTCAGAAAACCAGTTAGACACACGATGTTGCCTATCCTAATTTCTGACTTCAGTGTCTCACTGAAGTATATAAAATGATAGAAAATGGTTTCCTAGTGTTGTTTTCCTATGGAATCCCTTGCTAGACCTGACACAGAGATGTTATTTTTGGTGTTTTGGTTGAAAAACTGGTGTGTAGTAGAATGAACAGTACTTGGCTTTGTACTTACAGGTGAGTGACGGATATGCTGTCCATAAATGCGTCTCTCTGTTGAGAAGTGGCACACCAAACAAAAATGTCTGTGAAGCCCTCACTCAAATGATATATTGTCCATATGTCCAGGTTCACTGGAAGAGCTCTTGACTATTCATAAGTTTTTCAATAAATCTGAAATAAATTAAATTTAAAAGAATAAAATCAGTCCGGCCGTTGCATGCAGAGGGTTTTGTAAGCCTTAACTCCTGTAAGAAACTTAAGATGTGATTCTCTGAAGACCCAAGCACTAGATAGTACATCAGAAATTTCAGTGGAGCTGGGCTAACACACGTGATTTAGATATTGGTGCAAACTTCCTCAGAGAATGGAGAACTTGCAATCTTGATCAGCATGTTTGTTTTATAAAGACTAGCTGAAAAACCTGCATTCTCCTCCAATTTCTAGAATGTTCAGATTTGGGGTGTTCATATTTTTGGGACTGCATTATGTTCTATATGATATATTTGTCATACAGCACAGCAGGTGAAATTTTATGTTGTAGTTCTTTCCACTTGGGTTGTGAAGAGACCTCTCATCCTTGTTTTATTGAAAGGCTGTGGGGTTTTTTTAATTTTTGCTTTTCTGCCTTTCTTGCATAGTGAAAACATTGACAATGGTAATTGCTTTCTGTATATCTGCAATCCATGTTATATGTGAAATCTAAAGACACTTCTCAAAATATTCTTAAGAAAATAAAAAATACTGAAGTGATGAAAACATATGTGAGACTAACTGCTGAAAATAAACAGCATCCTGAAAGCACTCTGACAGGGTTGGCAGTTTTTTTGTATTTTCTATTTTTTTTCTTAAATTGGATCTACATTATTTTAAGTGGACTAGCCAGTCATATTTTTCTGAGTTTAGGGAGTGTTATTTAATGCCAGTGGTTACTTAGAAAACAACAATCAGTGACTTGGAATGAGACAAAGAAAAACTTGGAAATAAAAAATTACCAGAAGGATACTGTGCACACTGTACCAAAATCTTTGCTAAATTCTAATAAAAATACATCTACTAGTCAGTGAGATGGCTAGCCTTGTTATTTAAGGAAATTTAGTTAAACACAACTTTCCCCTTGAGAACCCACCTGTAACCTTCACATTCCCAGTTTTTCTTCAGAGTAGAGGTGTTTCACCCCGTTAATTATTTTTGTGACCTGGCTCTGCTTTCATAGCTCAGGTTCTGTCTGTTGCTGGGGACACAGACCTGAACACAACACGGCAGATGGGGTCTCATGAGAGCATACTGGAGGGAGACAATCATATCCCATGACCTGGTCCCTTCCCTTTATGCAGCCCAAGATAAAACTGGCTTTCTGGACTGCAAGTGCACATTGTCAGCTCATATTTAATTTTTTATCCACCAGTATCCCCAGACACTTCTCTGCTCTTGGCCAATTCATCACTCAATCTGTATTTATAGTGGAGATTGCTGCCGTGCAGGATCTTGCAGTTGTCCTTGTTGAGCCTTATGAGCTGCACATAGGACCATTAATGCTAAATATAATAACATTTGCATCAGAATTATTGATTGCCTAATACCAAGGTTGTGAAAAACGTTATTTATGAAAAAAGTCGGCCTTTCACGGCTCCAGATCAGTACACGTTTTTATTTGCCTTGCTGGTTTTCTGGATGTAGGGACCCAAGTTGGTATTTTGCCTCCTGGTTGTTTGCTTTTTTGACTGCAGAAGAAAGAATATTCATATGATCTGTAACTAAACTTGCCAGGGAAATTTGGCTTGTGCATCCATGCCCACTTTTCTTGTCTCAAATTAACTATTTATGTAACTTTTATGGTATTTCACATTTCAACATACAGGAACTTGTAGGAAACAGTCTTCTAAACACTGAGAATTAAAGATTTCTACAGATACATGGCAAAATATACCAGTGCATCTCAACAACCCACTGTGACAGGCAAAGTACTTGTGAACAAAAGGATATGGAAAAATCTTTTTAAATTCATGCAAATTATTGTTAATTGAATGATTTAGACATGAGTTTAGCAGATCCAACTGAATAGTTTCAAAAAGCGAACTCCTTAAAGTCGACACAGTCCTGATGCATCTTTCTTGTTCGTAACAATTTGGTGTTCAGGGCCTTCCTTCTCATTTCCTTTACAGGAAAAGGGGTACGCTGGAAGAGTAAAAGAGATTGGCTATTCCTCAGAGAAGCACAAACACAGAAATTGTATTGAGGAGGACAGGGGGTCATAACAATGTGCCACATTTGAAAAAGAGGTGAGAGCAACAGTGTGAAGAAAGGGAGATGCAAGATGGTGTTATCTCAGCACGTGTGGCTGTGGCTTCATGCCATAGCCTGCCTAAGATCTTGTGGGAAAAGACAGACCCACAGCATACTTATCTCACAAGTACAATGCAGAAACCATGATGTGTCCCAGAAAAGTGGCTGTCAAGAGCTGTGAAAATAAAGTAGTGGAGATTATTCAACATTGCATCAACTTCCAAACCTCGTAGTGAACAGCTGCATCAATTCATATGCACAAAAATAACCCACCCATGGCTCACAGTTACTTGTTTATGTGCAGGCTTGTTTCTAAAGAAAAGCAATTCAAACTCCGATGACTGCTGAGAGTGGCAGGAGTTGATGAGATCCTTCTCTGAAAATCTCTTTCATAGGCTTTGGTAATTACAGATAAAGGCAACTTTGGCAGGGGGTTGCTATTCTTTCTGGCATGGATTTTTGCAAGGCTTCTAACTCTAGCTGAGCACAAATATTCCTCTACTTGAGACCTTTGAGGGGGGAACTTGAACTAAGTCCCTCTACAAACTGGAGCCTGGAGAAATAAATACCAGGGGTTTGGGTTGTTTACATTAAGAGAAGTGAATATTTTAATATATTAAAAGTTGTTAACGTCTTTCAGAAACTTTACTGGAAACAAGTGACTAAGTTTAAGGAATGAAACATGATTCCCACCAGCTTGCTTTTCTTTCATGTTCACATGATAATAATTCCCTGTGAAGCCAAACCCTCCAGCTACCTTTTTCCACTGAAAAATCCTCAGCAGTGTAGGTAACAGAGAAGGCTAGAAGTACTTCTTACTTCTCTGTGCCCTTCAAGATGAACTTGGCATTTCGGTTGACTTCCGAGTTTTCCTACTGACTGTGTGTACTCCTTATTGGTAGGAGTTGTCATTTATATCCTGCAGAGATCAGAGGATAAATGATGACTGTATCTCACAACATGAGCTCACTAATCTGCCATGATCCTTCCTTGCATCTTAAAGGCTCAGTGCTGTGTGATTCTGCAAAGTGTCCATGCTGAGATATGTGTGCAAATCCCATGAGTTTGAATTCCAAAATAGTTACTTGTGCTTAAGAGAATCTGGAATACTGTCCTGAGGCAGGGTAGGTCTGAAACACAAACTACTATGTGAATGTATTGTGGAAGTACATCATTTAAGGCTGAAAGCTTTTTACCTGCTTTTGGCTCATGGGTGACAACTGAGAAACTAATGAGTTTAAACAACCAAACTCCAAGGTATGGTCTTGCTGAAGAAACAAGGGGAATTTTCCAAGAGTGTTTCCTAGTCTTCATGAATCATGAGAGCTCTAGCTGCATCCAGAATTGAAAATTTTATCTGAACACTCCTGGCCATTAGCCACAAGAAGAAAAATGGAAGAAAAGAATGGAATAATTGTTTTGTCATATGTCTAATGAAAGAACCTGTTACTTTCCCTAATGCAGAGAATAAGTGAAAAGTAAGTGGGTATTTATATTTCAAAACAGATAATTTGAAGAAACCATGAAAAGAGGAAGAAACTGATAGGCTGCTGATAGAAAGGAAGCTAAAATTTTCCTGGAAGTTCAGTGTTTCTAAGATTAATCAGTTACAGTAATTGAAACTGTGCTAATAGCGAGTCTTTGTGAAACAAAGTGATGTTGAACAGGTTGTGTGGCATTTCCGAGAGACACGTGGGGCAGGTATCAAGATTTATGAACAAGCTACTCAGTGTGATAAATGAGGCCTGCACTAGGGCTGCCTGCATTCTCCATAATATATTTTTTATTTGCTAACTATCAGTAACAAAGTATGTTTACTGAATGCAGTATGAACAGGTTTCCACGCTATTTTTCCAAGCTTACCTATATTGCTTAGGAATGACTGGAATAGTGTGTGTGGGAGGGGGTGTTGCTTGGGTGTTTTGTTGTTGATATTGGGTCTTTTAGTTAGGATTTTTAGTTCATAGTCTATTACGAATACAATTTTTATTATTGTACTGACAAAACCACTTTTTTTCTACTGCTAGATACTCTGTGCACATTTTTCACTTCTGTGCATGGTTGTAAAGATCAGAATTCACTGGAATTGAATATATAATGCTACATAGTCATTGAATTAGTGATAGTGATAGTGATTAGTGATATTTCCGTATGCTTTTAATATAATCTAATATGCCAAATGCTACACACTAGAATGAGTTGCCTTTCAAATTACACTTATTCTGAAAATGTGATGAGGTTTATTTTTTGTCTTCTCTTGTGATTGTTTAGGCAACTGTGATATGACTACTGGATGAATTTCACAATTAAGTCTTGTGGATAAAGAAGACAGAGAGAATGACTTCAATAACTTAAGGGAAACTTGTTCCATTTATTTTGGAATTAACTCATTATGGGAAAAGTTTCTCTGCTTTAAAAAAAAAAAAAAAGTGAAAAAATCATTGCAGATGCTGTGTCCTCCCCTTGGGTAGTTAGAAATGGTTTGGATTTTAAAAATCAGGCTTGGCAGCCATTTATTCCTGAAGGAACGTGTGCTTACTAAGTCCTAGCCAAAAAAAAAGAAGGGGAGGAGGGGGGAAAGTTGTGAAATTAGGAAATTAAAAATGTTAGGAATTCTATTCTTTTGAAGGATTCATTTTAAAAGCCAAATCCTGCATTCTGATTAGCATGAAGGCCTCAGCAGGGTATGCTGTCTGAATTAATAAAATACGTGAAACTTTATGGAAGGTCAAAGACTGAGAGTACATGCTGCTGAGTGCCAAAAAGCTATCTGGCTGTTGACCTTTCTTTTGGGAGCCCTGCCAGCATTATGGCTGGTATGGGTCTGCTGTGGGATAAAAGGAGGAGAGCCATAGAGAGCACACATTAGGGCATGTGCTATCCTTGACCTTACGAGACCCAGCTGCTCTTTGAATGATGTTCTGCACCAGTGAATTGAGGGGAAGCTTTATGCTCTCCTTCTTCCCTCTTATCAAATTGGGAAAAAGCTATGTTGCACTAGCCTGAAAGAGGGTAAACGTAAATGGAAGGAGAGTAGATTTAAGTTAAATATTATGAAGATTTTTTTTTACTGTGAGAGTGGTGAGGCACTGAAATAACTTGTCAGGAGAAGCTTTGGATGTCCCATACCAAAAGTGTTCAAGGCCAGGTTAAATGGGGCTCTGATCAATCTGGTCTAGTGGAGGGTGTCCCTGTCAATGGCAGTGAGATTGGAAGTAGATAGCCCCTTCCAACTCAAACTATACTGAGTTCATGCTGCTTCAGGCATAGTTCCTTCATCCCAGTGCCCAGTTGTTCCCCAGAAGACAAAGCCTGCCAACTCAGACTGTGCCAGTGCTAGAGTGTGTGCCCAGGTAGACACAGAGCTATGCCCTTTTAAAATCATTAGGAATTCCTTGGAGACACGAGACATGATTCATGTCATTTAGATGTTGTTTTCCAGCTGAGTTCTGAATTCTCACTTCAAATCTCCTTTACAAGCTGATGCTACCTTCTAGAAAGTAATTTTTAAAGCAAAGTTAGGAAACTAAGGAGTTGTAGATTTCATACCTCAACAGGGACAGATAACCCTTTACTTTGGGGAAGAGGGTTGGTGGGGGAAATAGTAATTAGAGATATATATGGGAAAGTAAACTTTATGTGTTGGCTTTTTATATTCAACTATTAACGTTTTTGGGGTTGTTTTTAATTTTTGGACACAGGACCTGCGAAGGGCGAAACATCCGGTACAGGACATGCAGCAATGTGGTAAGTATAGCTTTGATGTAATACAGATCATCACATATGATAATCATATCCATAGTACTGCAAATAGTTTTTTTAAAGTGATAGTGAGAACATAGTAGCTATCTAAACTACTTTCATACCACAGGACTACAGAACCACAGGCAAACCCTTGTCAGTTTCTTGAAAAGTGGACATATTACAGCATAGCCTGATGCTAAAACTGTCTGGAAGTGATTGCAGTCACAGCCACCATAAATAGAGAGTCATTGAAACTTCAGAATTGCTCTTTACAACCTCCCTTGCAGAATCAAGACATTCTGTGTTCCCAGTTGTACTTTGATAGCCAGCTGGTTCACGTTGGGTAGTCTGTCAGGGTGCAGGATTAAGCTGTTAAGAACTGAAGACAAGTTAGTAGAACATAAGTGATCCTATGATTCTATATATTTCTGTTTACTTGTGCCTTCACAGCATTTTAGTTTTGTTGTGTGTCTTAGAAAAGCAGTTTCACATAGCCTGTACCAGTATTTTGGCATTTCTGAAGGCTCTTGCTGGTTTTCTTTATATGTGGCAAATACAGTTTTCAATACAATAAAGTAAGAAATTTCAACTTCTGTCTCAACAAAGTGGAAGTGTGTTTTTACTGGTGAAAATTGAAATTGAGGCTTTCATATGGAAAGTTTTATTGGGTGCCAAGAATAGTAAAGACTCTCAAGTTACATGGAGAAATGTCAGTTTTACCAGTAAAGATGGAAAATGAAATCAAACGTACACCGGGCCAAGCTTTCTCATGCCTGATAGGGACATATTCAGGAGCCTTTCAATGCATGCTTTGTTTAAAAATGTTTAAAAGTTTAACTTTAAAGAAAGGAATATGTTTGCTCATATTTAGCTTATCTTTTCTTCAATAGACCACAGTTCATAATGAAAGAAACTGCTTCTGAGTTATAGTCTCCTATGCAATAAGATTTCTCTCAGTTCTTTAGGAGTTCTTTAGGCTTTGATAATCCCTGTGAGCCCCTTCCAATTCAGGGGTTCCAATTCTGTGATTCCTCTGATATTTGTTCTGATTGTATCATTTGAGTTCCTGAAATGTCTCATCCGTCTACCCTTCACCTTTCCTAGCCGACAGCAACTTGTGTAGTTAATCAATAGATTTGCTGGCTGGTTAGCAGTCCAGTTTTCCTCTGAAGAACTTAGGCTACACCACATCTGTGTAAAGAATGGGAAGTTTGATTTGTGCTAGTCAAGTTGCAGGGTTGCAGGCCATAGCTCTGCTATATCACACCCCCACCGCCCCCNAAAAAAAAAAAAAAAAAAAGGCAAAGAAACAAAGAGATACTGTTAAAGGCTAATTGGACTACAATTAAACCCATTGCATGCACATTGTGACAGTCCCTTTCTGTGTCCGCTATGCCCTTGTATATGTTAAAAGCAGTGAGACAGAGTACATCCTGTTCTGCTGCCATTAGATGTTCCTGGATCACCCTGACGAAGGGCTGGGCCTTTAGCTGGGTTGCAACCCTTATTTTGCAATCACTGAGTTTCCAAGATGAGGAATATTTCTTTAGATGTTCTTTTTAGCTTGGGTTCTGCTTTGCAAATGTGCACCTCAACAGTTTTCCTTCAAAATAAAACCTTGCATAGTTTTGTCAGACAATTCCTTTACATATCTTGTATTTGTCAATACCGTCTCCAGCACTGAGGCATACAGCTGCAGAACTCAATTATTTCATACCAAATAATTCCAAATGAAGCCTTCAAGCTTTCAACTGTAATCAGTGACAGTTTTTCCACTGAAACATGAAGACCCAGGACTGCTTTTACAATTTCAAACCAGTTTTCGAGGAACCATAAAGAATGGCTTGTGCAGTGTAAATCCAAAGCTATTTATGAACCCCAGACTTGCATCTCTAAAACCCATTCTGTTACTGAATTGTGCAGCTGTAACACTAAATACTCTTTGTCTCTTTCAGAATAGTAAAAAAAAAATTAAATCATGTACTTTGTCATTAATGAAGTCTACTCTTTTGTCTCCACAATCCAAGCCTGCATACACACAAACTGGATCTTGAAAACAACTCATTAAACTCATAGCTTATTGTGAAATTCTGCACTAGAAAAGGTCCACAATACTGTGTGTATTTTTGTTAACTCATATTTTGCCTTTAAAGATTTCATCCAAAAAGACACTGAAAATCCAGAGGACGGAAATTCCAGGCTCATAAGATGTACGTTGTCATCTGTTACGTGACAGTCTTTGAAGGCAAAACAGATCAAATCCTCCCATTCCAAGCTTTCATTACCACTATCTTGTGCATAGCTTGAGGAGTGATGTTCATAAAATAACCAATGTTTTTGTTTTCTTTAAGCCGACTTTCTGTGAACCGATGTGTTTTTTTAATGACCATCCTCTTGCAGGAAAAGATGGGTAGTCACATATACTAAAAGCAAATTATTTGAAATGTGAAATTGGAGAATTGGAAGAATAGTTTTGGAGTTTGGCAGTGAACACATTTTATAGGGACTATCATTTGCAAGATTTTGCTACAGCTGGTTTTAATTCCTCCTGAAATTAAATTACAAGGGGAAAAAATGAGATAAAGAAAAAGAGAGACAAGAGGGAAAAGTGGTGTGCCTGTTTTCCCAGTGAACTATATTAATTATTCCAGAGGTGCTGAATAATTTTGCATAATAAATACTGTAGGAAAGACTGATTCTGCTGTCTGTAAAGCTTCTGAACTATCCTTAAAAGCAGAAATCCAGTCCAGTATATTTGCTACTTGCACTGCCTGTTGTTGATCAGAAACTGGAAAGATTATGGGTATGAAGCCACATGTGTAAATAGTAAAAGCAGGAATGAGAGAATCTGAAGATGATTTAGGATTGAATTGCATCTGCTTTTTTTCTTCTTACTATTCACATTCACTTAAGCATATTTCCAACCATTTTAGAATATAATCATGAAAAAGAGAGAGGGAGTAATTTGTTTTTCTTTAGAAAACCAGTCTGAATGCAATGAAAACATGTTTTTGCAACTATCTGGGTTGTTATACTGAGCATTATGCAAATAAACAAATGTAATTCCAAACTCTAAGTAGAATTTTTTTACTTGTTCTCTTTCCTTTTTTCTTGTTTTTTTTTGTTTTTTCCAAGCTAGCACATTCTCTTTTCCTTCTTCTATGTGCATTCTTGGTTGCCAGGTGCTCTCCGACTTTTGTACAAGGCTGTCATGCCACCTCATATGCCCTCTTTCAGTCCTTCTGCCACTCCGCTGTCTTTTGCTTCGTTTACATGAAAATTACTCTGAAGGTTGTTTGTTGGAATACGTACTATCCTTACCTTTCTTCTCAAATATCAGGGGGAAAAAAAAACGAGAGAAAGAAAAAGAGAAAAAGATGAGACTGATGCTGAGGCTGCACAACATTACTAGCTCTTTCAACAACGTTCTTGTTGAACTTAAGATAAAATTTGTAGATTTTAGATCCCATTAATCAGGTAACCAAAGCTTGTAAACACCACCTGCGACTCTTTTTATGTATACCTTACTTTCTTCACTTGGCTGAAGTGTCAGCTGTAATGTCATCCCCCATTTTTTGGCTTGCATTCAGACAAGCTGCTTCCATGCCTGTTTCTTATCAGCTCATGCTGCATTTTGTATACACCAGCACCAGTGTTGTTCATCTTACTTTCTACAAAATAACACTATCTTCTTTCCGTGCTCAAAACCCCAGCCTGGAAAGTGTCAAACCTAAACTTCCATATAAGTACATAATTCTCAGAAGCACTGGCTTATGTGTATGAGAAGTACACATCACCAAGTAGATATTTTCAGACCTACAAGAATGATTAGCAGAGTTTAATTTTCCTACCCAGTGGTGATCAGAAATGCCATTTTGCAATCAAATCTCACAGTATACATTTTGCAATAAAATATTAAAAAATCAAACAAATTATAGGCACTACACATATCTCCTTACTAACAGACAATTTATTTAATGTTAATTTAGTTTTTAAGTGGAAATTCTTCCAAACTCAGATCATTTATTGTGACTAGGGTCTGTTCTTCAAACTGCTGGATTTTAAAAACTTTCTTCTAATTTCTGATCAGCTGCATTTTAAAACCTCAGCATGTCATCTAGAAATTATTTCTTCATACCTGGAAACAAGTGCTTTTAGGATCTAGGAAAGGACAGAAGCTTGGGTTTCTGATTTGCAATTTTCTCAACAAGCAGAACTTAAAATCTGTCACAATTAAAAAATAGAACAAAAAAACCCTATATTGTGTCCACGTAATGTGAATGTATAAAGAAACTTTGTAGCTTAAATAATCTGAGTCACTTCCCTTACAGTAATATTGCATGACTTGTCAGGACTCTATGTAAATCACAGTTTTAAATTCAGTGTTTCTGACAATTATTTTTTTTTATTTGAACAGCTCTTTTTTGAGGTGTTTGATAATATGGTACCCTCAATGCCTTTTAAAAAGTATGCTTTAATATTATGTACTTATTTTAGTTTTTGACTGTAGTCCTTGGTAAAATATTAATGGAAGTTTACATTTATAGTTCACTGACAATTTTAGCTCTTATCTCCATGCCGTTTTTATTTAATACAAAGGATATTTGCTGGTATTTCCCCATTTCCTTTGTTCCTATTATTTCTCTCAAGCTTCTCTCTGTCAAATAGTGCAATGTCTTGGGGTTCTTCAAGAAAACTTTAGTATGAGCCCCTCTTCATCTAAGTAACTCAGTATGATCCTAAGTTACTTCTAAGTTCATGTGAGTAGACTTTTGAAAAATTTGGCTGCAAGAAAGGTAACTCAAGCAGAGGGCTCAACAAGGCTTCAAGGCTGAATGAAATTTCTGTTAAATCTCTAGATCTCCTAATTCTCTGTGTTTTTATCTACAGTTCTTATTTGGTCTTAGACAAGCCCCTACTTGGGGACTTTAGGTTTTCTTTCTCAGTAGGGAAATTTGTGCAGTTGAAACACCGGGAGTACTTCATGGAACTGGTTCAATAAGCTGTTCTGTCAGATGCTGCACAGAGTAGTCCAGTTGTTAGTCATTTTTTGCACAGAGGAAAAGCTCCAGGTATGGTAAATCATTCTTGGCTTCTGCAAATACACAAGCACGTATATTGTAAACTGTTTTAAAGTTCCTCAGCTCTTTCCACCTATCACTGCTTAGATAGGTTCTTCTGCATTTCTCCCACTAAGTAAACTTAAAAAAAAGCTGACCCTCTTTTGTCCCATGAAATCTGATCTACCTATCACCATCATGGGACATCTGGGATTCATCTTATCTTTTCCACTGGATTGTGTATTAATGGAAATTTTTTTGAATGAGATTCAAACATGGCAAAACTCCATGGACCTTATGAATTACAATAGGGTAAAATAGGAGGTCAAGTTAAAAAAAAAAAGAAGAAAATGGATGTGAGGAGGAAAATGAAGCCAAAATAATATGGGCCATGTTACGTGTCTAAGAAGTGAGGATGAAAATCCTTTGTATATTTTAAAAAGGGTTTCATAGATCAAAGGTGTTTCTGATCACCTTTAAAATTATATATATTTTCATTGCAGTAGAGGAAATCTGAAAGGATAAATAGAGATTATAGGTATCCAGCACGGGTTCAGTGTTTCAGTAATATCTCATGAGATAAAGGCCATAAAAGACCCACCTAGGACTCACAGAGTTAAAGGAGGAACAGTTGTTTCTTATTCACTGGATTTTTTGTCCCTAAAAAGTCTTAATGAATAGGAAGTTTGAAGATAAATGGGCTTAGAAGAAACTTTCAAGTTTATTAGTTCTTTCTGATTCTTCAAGGAGTGCAATGGCAGCAGTTCCTCATATCTGCAGGGGCTCATAGATAATTTCCAAAAGAAAGCAAAACTGGTAAGACTTGACTATAGTACCAAAATTGGAATAACCTGAAGCAGGACTGTAGTGGTTTTGTGGCCAGATACAAGGGCTGTCACATGCTCCAAGCCAAACACAGTCCATGCAGATACAGTTAGCAAAATTCCCCACAGAACTACAGAGATGCACTACCTTGTGTTCACTACTACATTGACTTGGCCCATGACTTCTGACTGTCTCAAAGTGTCTGTCAATCTGCTGTGCAGGTAGACAAGCTGCACACTGTTAAGTAGCACCTAGAATCAGACTCTTAGCTGGAGGAAAACGTAACTTCACTCAGGCCAATGGAGCAGTGCTAGGCGATGGCCACCGAGGGTCCCCTTCCCCTAAACCACCATGCAAGTACCAGAAGCAGACTGATTTTTTTTTTTGAGAAGACTTTTTGGAGTTAGTCTATAGCTTCTCTTGTCCAGAAGCCAGCAGTGGACAAATAAGGCACAGCAAGAATGCTTCAAAACAGAGCAAGTGGCCTTACATGAAGGTGTGCAAAGTGTTCAGAAGAAAATAGCGATTTACTGCTTGAAAATATATGCAAAAAAAAAAAACTGGTTGTGCCTTATCTTCTGCTTCAGCAATTGGAATACTTACTTATGGGCTGAAAACTTATATCTGGCTTTGGTGATATGTTTGCACAAGTGTCAGCATGAAGAGGCTCTTGTCCCCACCAGCATAAACAAAAAATAGAAAATTTAAGATTTAAAGAAAAAATAGTGTCTGAAGAATAGATGAATGGATGAGTTTTGTACAGTTCCTATATTTTCAGTCTCAGTGACCTGCTTCTAAAAATGAGTAATATTTAGAATTCAGACCACAGATTTTCTCAACACTGTACATTTTGGCATAAAAATGTTATACAGCTTGTAAAGGTGTTATACACGTACATGTATACAAGTACTTGTGCTTTCTTAACCAGAAGGAAAGATCCTTCCTGAGGGAAAGATACCTCCAACAGCTTCAGGTAAATTTAGGATTCAGAATTTTAGCAGGAGAAAAGTTGCTGTACCAGGTTGTGACCCTTTTTCACATCTGTGTGCCAAGTATGTGTGTCTGTGTTTCTGACTGCTTGCATGTATCGCTTCAAGTTTCATGTGAAAATTTTTTAAACGCAAGCTCTGCTATTTAAACCCATTGTTTTATTTTGACCACAGTATCAAAGACTGGAAGTATTTAACATCAGTCCTGGTCACCTTCCTTGTCCTGAAGGCTTGTTATGTTGAAGAATGTTTTTTATTTCTTTAATTTAGAAGTATCCAACATAAAAAAACATAGTATTGAGTTCTGTACAAAGCGGGATTATGAATTCTGTGTGTCGTGTGCTTTATTGGGCCTTTTTCTCTTAGTAAAAATAAAGCTGTTATGGGCCAGGAAGTTCTGAAGATAGAGCCAAGCTTGAACCAAACAAGAAAGTTGGCTTGGATTTCTGCGACCGAGCCTTGGCTTGGGTATCTGCCAAGCCAATAGACCTGACTGTATTCATTTACAGACAGAAAAATTCAGAGAAGGGTACGCACCAGAAAATTTTGTGGTAGGAAATAAGGCCACTGTGTTCTTCCTTTCTTATTTGAAAATAGAACTAAACCAGATCTTGGGGTCAAGCTGTAACTGTCTTGTTCATCTTTTGTGTAAGAGCAGAACATAAAGACCACTTTTTCTCTAATTACAGAGCTATAGAGGAATAATGAATTTCCCACATATTTTTCTGCTCACTTCAGTATCCAAACTTTGTCCTGTGTCAAAAGTTTGCCCAGATCATAAACAGAGCCTGATTGACCCTCAGTTTTTCTTTATATTTTATAATCAAACTGAAATACTTGCAGCATTTTACTTTTTTTATTTTTTAATCTTCTGTAATATATTAATAGAAAAACTGTCTTCTGAGTTCTCCAGTGCGGTGTCTCGGGACCTGTGTCCCGCGTTGCCTGGCCAGCCCTGACACCGGCCACAGTGAAGGTACAGTTCTGTATCCTGAGATACTTCCCCAATCCTGTGGGTCCTTGCCGCAGTGGCAGCGTGAGCATTGGCGAGGAATAAAGGAAGGACTCTTATGGAGAACTTCTGCTGGAGTTTATTGAGGCCCACAAGGGACCAGGTGTTCACCAGGAAGTCTGCCCACGAGAGCGCAGATCTCCCTCGTGTAACACCTTAAGTGTGGGGGTGGAGAAAGGGGGAAGGGTACAGTGGGGAAACAATCAGGGGTATGGAGAGGATGATCCTGTACCTAAATGACAATCAATATAACAAATCAATAATGCAAGGGAGGGAACTCCTTGGACCCTGGCCAATCACTCAAAACCCTCACTGGAATTTTCCAGACACAGGGTGAGGCCCCAAAGTGACTGACAGGACTCGGGGGTTCCTTAACTGATGATTGACACATTACTATAACTCAGGGGAAACCATGAAGGGTTAAACGCGGGGTACATGGAACAAACCATTACAACTTATAAAAAACAGTATAAAACAAGGAATAAATACATACAGAAAACTGATAAAACCAAAAAACACACCACTACACTCCAGCAGTAAAATACCAGTTGCAGGCTTGGACTTTCAACCTCGACTTTCAAAAAGGAAGAATGAGCACTCAAAAAGGAAGAATGAGCACTGGCTTATTGCTCTTTTAGATATAGTTTGTTGGAGCTAGATTTAACCCACATCTTTTTTTTTCTTATGCCTTAATCCATTGAACCTTTTGTAGCAGGAAGACTATTGCCTTCTCTTAGATCACAGAACTTTTGACTGGAGTTTGACCCTTTACTTTAGGGGTGCATCAGTCTCAAATACAAAGTGAATTAATTGAAAATTTGTTTACATGGTAAAGGAAAGTAGATGGCAATCTGTGGCTAAGACCACAGCTTGTATGTGTGTATAGTTCACAACAAGAAAGGCTTGGAGTGTTGTGATCCAAAATTATTCAGCATTCAAACAAAATAGCCATAATCACATTCCAACAGTGAATGAGAGGCCAGGATGGCTAACCTGGGTTTAAGCCAAGGGCTTAAAAATGACAAATTCATAGCCAAGATTGTGCCATGTTCCTTTGAGAGGAGATTTGAAAGCTTCATTTTTAACACAGATTTTATTTTAGATTTTAATAATAAAAAATGTTCCATTAATGTCACAAAGTCACACACAGCCTCCATGTCTTTCGTATCCAAAGCTGTAATAGTTTTCCCTTTTAAAAATTGCAGAAAACTATTAGTGAATGAAAGGGTAAAAAGGATCTGAGAAACACAAGTGATTATTTAAATCTGAGATCTTTTCCCTCAACAGCAATAAGACTTTCCTAGCTGGAAGCATAAGAAGTCTGTGAATAAAGTTGTCATTAATGATTTTCTAATAGGAAGTAGTTGTTTAAGGACAAGCAGAGACTACAAGTGTCTTATAAATATATTGTCTAGTTATGTGGTTGTGTGTACATCAAAAAGTTTTTTTACCAAGTCTATAGTCAACATTTAGGATTGTCTATGATTTAGGATTAAAAAAATGTTATAGTCCTCAAGCAGAGGGTATAATAACTGTTCATTTCATCTGGTATTTTACCAGATGTCATCCCGGAGCAGATCTCCTTATGGCAGTAAGGTGGAGAACTCTGCTATATTAACAATATGAGGCAGTCATATTGCCAACATTTGCTCTTTTTTTGTCTCAGTTCTTATGATGTTTAATGTTTTTCATAAAGTTTAGCTCCTATATTCCTGTAATTATGCAAGAAATTCAAGTTGCTTCTAAGAAAACCCTAGTGAATCCCTATCCTCGTGGTTGCTTGCACAAGAGGACTTGAAATATCATTCTTCAAGGATCAAATACTGGAAAGGAAATAAAAAGAACTCATGCTTATTTTTCCTGAAGACTCATGATTTTAAAGCTCTTCTTGCTCTCTTGAGAACTTGTCTAATATTCTTCAGTGCTTAAGGGCAGCACAAAAGTATATGCGGGCAAGAAAAGCCTAAAATTTTTGTCAACAAGGTGCTTCATGCAGTATGAGTGGTCTTTGGTTTTTATATCAGGTAGACTGAGTTCAGAGTTAGATTTTTATGTCTCTCAAATCTCCTGAAGAATTAAAAAGGGGGGGTTTTAAGTCTTCTCAGTTGCAGGTCCCTAATTATGTGAGCTATGAAATCTTAGATTAAAGAGATGCAAATATGTATCGAACGCTTCTCATCCTTGTCACATCAACTGATTTATGTCTCTGAGGTAAAAAAAAAAAAGCTAGTGGCAAGAGCTTAAATAAAGAAACAATTAAATCGCATAGTTATTTTTTCTTTCTCCTCAAACAAAGGAAAAATATGTCTGAAAGAGAGTGGTTGTGCACACATGCTTTTCCACATACATGCACAAGCAGAATGAAATCCAGCAAGAGCATTGTGACCCTCTTTTGCTTAACCAGAAGGGTGTGGTTAAGACATGTACAGTGCATTTCTTATTTCCCATTTATACGTGGTCTTGGTGTTCTTTAAATAGCTTCATGGAAAGAAGAAAGAAAGGTATTATTATCTGTTGAATTATGTGTAGTTGTAGCTATTTCAATCACTCTTTTTTGTCTAAACAGAAACTCTGTTCCACTGTGTCCGTGGAACACAGCCAGCTGGATAATACTGCAACTGGCTGTCTTGAATAGACTTGCTGATCTTCTCCTCTTTCTTTTCTGCAGGACTGCCCACTAGAAGCAGGTGATTTTCGTGCCCAGCAGTGCTCTGCTCACAACGACGTCAAGTACCAGGGGCAGTTGTATGAATGGCTTCCCGTCTCTAATGACCCTGACAACCCATGCTCACTGAAGTGCCAGGCCAGAGGAACGGCTCTGGTTGTGGAGCTGGCACCAAAAGTTCTGGATGGGACACGGTGCTACACTGAATCCCTGGACATGTGCATCAGTGGCTTGTGCCAAGTAAGGAGAGAAGCCCTGCCTCAATCCCTCTCCTCATGACTCCTCTCCTCAGTTCTCTCTCACATGCTGTCTCCCTCTCCTCCTCCATACTTGTGTCATTTTAGGGTCTTTATTTTAATCATCTGTTTCTATTCACTTAAATTAATTTCTTCTACTTTTGTTTTTTGGGAGGGAGGGACGGGCAGGGCTGGAAGGGGGAGATATGTGTCATCTCAAAGATTATTTTCCAACTTTACGCTGTTTCCTTGGGGTTCTTTTGAAGGAATTTATTACTTGTTTTCAAACTCTTCTCTATAGTTAGCTGCTGTAGCATATCTGATTTGAAGCACCAGTAGAAAATAATGTTGTCACTTTTAATTTGGATACATCAAAGTTTTCCAGGTCTATCAAATTACATTATCTTTAAGGATTATTGCTCCCTGTAAATCAGAAACCCACATGGCAAGAAATGAGGCACTAAAGTGAAAAAAAGCTACTATGTCTCCTTGGATCGTAGCATCCTTATTTGTTACCAGTAAGAAACAGGGACTTTTTGACCCTTTGCTTCACAGTGTGGGGATCTCTTGGCCATTCAACCAATTTATTTGCATCCTGATTTGGTATTTTATTACCTTTGTGCTTTTATTTATACACCGGTGCCCTGTATTTGCTCCTGTTAAATTACTTTATCTACATCAGACTTTATTCTTCTAAACTACATGTGAGCTACTGGTTGATGAAGGGAAGGACTTTTTCACCATCTCTGTTAGGTTCTGAACACACCTAAGTCTCAAAAATAGTTGAGTGTAGGTTCATGTTTCATTGCACCATGACCTTAAAATCTATGTAGACTTGATGTGTTGTTGGCTTTCTAGTGTATTTTCAACTTCTCTTTTTTGGCGTTGGTTTTTTGGGGGGGTGGGGGATGTTTGTTTTTTGTTGGGGTTTTTTGGGGTGTTTTTGTTTGTTTGTTGGTTGTTTGGTTTGGTTTTGTGTTCGGTTTTTTTTAAGCTTTCTTCCCTGTTTCTTTTCTCTTTGATTTTCTATTTGGAGCCAGAAGCAGTCCTGAGGTAAATGAAATACAGTAGATAGTGCCTGGGCTAATCTCATTTGTGAGCTGAAGAAGGCAACCATCTAGATCTCTTGACCTAAACCAAGGGAATGTATCTCAAAATTCTAGACTGCCTGATAAGACAGACTATTTTTAGTCTTATTTTCTGTTTTCAGATCTTTTAAAAACTTGACTGGAAGCACAAAAATCTGGATGGGAAAAAGATTAAAAGTTTTTTTGCATATAGTGGCCCAGAATATTGGAGCAGGCTGATTTCTGATTTAGTACAAATATGAAGTGTACTTTTTCTCAAACTTTCCCTTAGAAACAGAGTTCCTAAGCATCTAGGACTAAAATAAAGTAATTTGCATTCTTATGACAATTTTTACTTGGAAGTCTGAAGGTAGCTGCACGACTAAAACTGTAAAGACTGATGTTATTTCTCTGTGGCTTGAGAATGAACAAGTATACTGGCACTAGTATCCCTGAGTAATTTTAGTTAAAATAACCCTTTTCTTATATATCATAATATGGTAGAAAAAATTTTAATGCATAAATGACTTTATATTTTCCATGTTCTTCAGCATTCAGTTTCTTCAACAAATTTTCCATATTTACAATTACTGCATTTTTGAGGATGACCAAAATAAATTAAAATATAAATTCTCATGCTGTATTCCTCACAGTGAAAAATGGGTGTGGTAAATGTAAAGCAACTCAGAGTATTATTGTCTCATTGTGTCTCTGTTAGCCAGTCACATTTTTGTTGCAGTAGAGGTACTGCATTAAAAAATGCATAATTAGATTTGCCCTAAGTATATGCTGTAGGAGAGTAATTGCTTTACTATCTATGACAGCAGTAGTTAGTTCTACCTAAGTAGTCCAGAATGATAAAGAGTATGGAATTTGCAATTATAAATTGTGAGCTTTCTTTAAAAGCAATGGTCTTCCTTTGCTTCTCTAAAGGTTATTTAAAAGACTGGGAAAACATAGTGTTACAAAAAAACAAGTGGAGCATTCTTTCTCTGTAACGTTTGTGTGGATAAACTTATTTCTGTAAGACTAGGGAATGCATGTAAACTTCAGAGAAGACAAAATATGATTTTAGGTATTATTTCTATTCATTTGCAGTAGGAGCTGCAGACTACCACTTACCTAAAATGGTTGACATACTGTAAACAAAGTAATCATGTGTCCCAGTAGTTTTTGAGGGTTCATAATGATCCTGGAAGAAAAGCAGCATTTTAGTGAGGTGAGATGTCTCTGGAATGCATGGAGCAGTGCAGCAGACAACTCTAATAATACAGATATGGTTTGTCACAACTGCAAAAACTGAAGCCTCCTAAGATGTACATTCTGTAAAAGATCCTGAAGATTAAAAAGTGAAGTATGTTTCTTACGCAGTATAACAACAGCAAGAGCCAAATTCTGCACCCGGTACAGGGAAACCCTGGTTTTGTATGCAGATTGAAGAATGAAATCCTGCAGAGCAGCCCTGCAGAAAGGGACCTGGAATTCCTGGTTGATGGAAAGCTGAACATGAGCCAGCAGTGCCCTGGCAGCCAGGAGGGCCAACCCTGTCCTGGGGTGCATCAGGCACAGCATCACCAGCCGGGCAAGGGAGGGGATTGTCCTGCTCTGCTCTGAGCTGGGGCAGCCTCGCCTCAAGTGCTGGGGGCTGGTTTGGGTGCCACAATATGAGAAAGACATGAAACTGTTAGAGAGTGTCCAAAGAAGGGCAATGAGGATGGTGAAGAGGAGACTGAGGGGAAACCTCGTTGTGGCCTTCTACATCCTCACAAGAGGAAAAGGAGGGGCAAGTACGCATCTCTTCACTCACATGACCAGTGACAGGACTTTAGGAAATGGCATGAAGCTAAGTAGAAGTTTAAGCTGGGTATCAGGAAAGAGGTTCTTCACCCTGACGGTGGTTGGCACTGGAACAGCTCCCCAGGAAAGTGGTCACAGCATCAGCTTGTTTGACTTTAAGAACCGTTTGTACAATGCTCTCAGGCACATGTTCTGATACTTGGAGTATCCCGCACAGGCACAGGTGTTGGACTAGATGATCCTGATGGGTCCTTTCCAACTCAGCATATTCTATGATTCTATAACAGCTGGCTCTTTGCAACAATTGCACTATGTTGAAGGAAAAGAGATATGTTTTCTGGATTGCTCAGAGCAAAACTACTGATAGCGACTTTTACCCTCCTATCAGCTTGCACTGATCTAAGTGTTATGACAACAAAGAAGAAATTTAAAGTTCTTGAGATGCAATATTATACATAAAACTTATCTTTATTTAATTATGTGCAAGAATCCTGAATTAGTAAAAGTGATTTTAAGATCAGTTTTATGTTTACATAGACATAGAACATTTTTCCCAGTAGGTCAAATGAGAGCATTAATTTTCTTAACTAACCATAGGAATATATTTCTTTGTATGCAAGACTGGGTCAACCCATGGCCTATTGTGTGCTCACAAGGAGTTCTTCAGATTACAGCAATTGAAGGTTAGCTGTACTGTTTCTGTGTGCCCCAGTACTCACTCCTGAATTAAAGGTGATGGATTTCACTCATTGCCAAAAATGCATTTGTAAAAAGGTGCAGCATCTGGAAATTATAAGATCCCTCTATCAGATTTATCCTTTATTTTTCATGTTGTTTGGAGGTTTAAAACTAGCAGTACCTTACTGGTATATTTATGAGTCTTTGTTTAATTATGACATTTTGAGCCAAAGCCTTTGTTTTGCCTGCTGGCCACTTAGTAGTTAAAGTCAGAAGAGGTGTCTGATTTTACTTAGGGCAACCAAAACCAATTTTGTGTATAGAGCAATCTGTATCCCTGAATCTTTGATTCAAAGAGTGTGGTTACAGATTCTTTTTTTTTTTTTTATTTTATTTACAGAGATAGAGAGAAGTTTTTGGAAAAGTTATGCAGTAACTAACTCAGAGATGCTTCAAGGCATAGGCCAGTACCCAAGACTATGATAATTCAGAAATGATGCAAGCTGCAGGCACCTTGCCTCTCCGTATTATGTAAACATAAATGTATTTTTTTCCCATGAAGAGAGGTATAACTTCCCTTAGTTCTTTGTGTGAAACACCTACAAAATTAATAGGAATTAATAGAAATTAATGTTTGAACATAATTTTTTTCCTCTGTAGTTTTACTTTCAAATGCAGAGTGACCCAGACCAAACAACAGCATTTATCAAACAAAAATCCCAGTATGTTATATGTTCTTATTCTTCCTAATCGTCTTGTTCTTCCTGAACATTTTAGATCCCTTTCTCTATGGATATCTGTGTAATTTCAGTGTCCTATACTTTCTCCTTTTTTTAAAGAAATACAGATTACTTTTCAGATCTTTGGGTCTCATTTTGAGTTTAGCTCAGCTTATAATATGTCCCATTGGTATATTACAACTAGTTTGAACCTCAATGCTTAAGTCAATAAGCACGGTCATTAAGGAAATAGTGATTTGAAGTTCCACAATATGAACTGTCTTTATAGGCAGAATTAATGGGTATGCCAAGGACAACACATTTAAAATTTCCAGTTTCTAGTTTAATTTTCCCTGTTTGCAAAATAAATTCCTGAACTTCAAATCCTTTTTTAGGGTTTTGAGAGTATAAGTAATTTCTGCATACAACAGTTGAAGCTGCAAAGTTGCAGAGTGGTGGGTTGATCCTGGCTGGTTGCCAGGTACCCACCAAAGCTGCTCTCTGCAACCAGATGGGGAGAGAAATTGTAACTGAAGGCACATGGGTTGAGATAAGGAATGGGAGAGGTCACTCACTGATTACCATCACAGGCAAAACAGACTAGGGGAAATGAGTTGAATTTATTGCCAATAAAAAAATCAGAGGAAGATAAAGAGAAGTAAAACAAATCTCAAAAACTTCTCCCCTACCCCTCCCTCCTTTCCTCTTCCTCCTCCCTGTAAGGGGCAAAGTGAGACGGGGACTAGAGGTTAAAATCAGTTCATCACACGTTGTTCCTGTCACGGCTCAGGGAGAGGAGTCTTCTCCCTGCTCCAGTGTGGGATCCCTCCCTGGGGAGACAGTCCTCCATTAACAACTTCAGCATGCTGGAGTCCATCTCACGAGGTACAGCTCTTCATGAACTGCTCCAGTGTGGGTTGCTTTTCCACAGGGTGCAGTCCTTCTGGAATAGCCTGCTCCTGCATTTAGAAGTCAAGCTTATTCTTTGTCATCACACTTCAGATTATCACAGCAACAAAACCAGGAAATTGGCTGCACTGATCGTGTATGTTAGAATAATGATTTATACACTCACTCTGTTTCATGAAGCTCACACCTCATGTTTAACTTCTCTCAAAGGAAGCAACATGGGTATTTTCTGTCCTTCCTTCCTTCCTTCCT
>VZDJ01001050.1:106820-117701 GCA_008694505.1 Cyanoderma ruficeps | reverse complement strand
CCCAAAAACATGTCCCATCAATATCATAGCCAAAAATGAGTATTGCTTCCCTGAAGTCAGAATCATGAACCAGATGCTTTCAGTCTGGGCAGTCTCTTCTACTTACACAGCCAGAATGACCCTAGTTTTCTGCTATCCCTTCAGTCTCTCCAGCCCAGGGATCCCAGGGGACCACATGTCATACAAGCTGCTGTGAAGTGTATGATTTGTGAGTTTGCTTTAAACATTTCAGCCATAGCTGAGGACAGCAGTGGTGCTTCTCTGTGAAAAATCATGACAGCGGCACCATTTTCATGTTGAAAGTTTAGACACTGAAAATGCCCATAACTGAACTATCTGCTGAAAGGATGAAACAGTGTTAGGCTTCCAATGAAAGGCAAAAAGAGTAGCCATGGTCTATGAAAGATACAGTAAACTTTATCAGAAAATTCCGAAAAAAAAAATAATGATTCTACAATTAGCTGCACCATTTGGCTGAAAAGTCAAAACCAGTCATACTAATCCAAGAAATTGATGAGAAATGTACTTGGGAAGAGTTATATACAAACTGACTTGTTGTACATGTAGAAGTGTTAGACCTATTGATTCCTTAAATTCTCTGAAGAAGCAACCTAAAAGAAGCAAGCTACTTTTGCTTTCTGCTTTCTACATAGAACNTCCCAACTTTCACTGCTGTAAATTTGCACTGGGTTATTACTATTATTATTATTACTATTATTGTTATTATTATTGCTATTGTTGGTGGGTTTCTTTAATTAAAGATCATAAAATTACTTAATCTATATGATAGAATAACACAATGAATCATATTACAGCTCTAATTGTAGGATCAGATCCAATGCTTATAAAACTGGGGATTTTTAAGAAGGCTTTTAGCTAAATTTGTTACTACAAAAAAGTTGTTTAGGACCAAAACCAGCCTTTTGTTTCTTCTCACAAAACTGCCCAACTTTCTCCTGTACATTGTCTTAATTTTACATGTTATTTGTTAAAGAAAGCTGAATCCCAGAAATGCCTATATAAATGTCAACTGTTTACAGGGTATTAAATTTCTCTTTAAAGATCTACTTCCACATGATACTGGAGGTAGTTTTAAAAAAAATCTGATTTATTGATTCCTAAGACTTTTTTTTTTCTGAGTTACCCAGTGAATTCAATCAGCTAACAAGTCTAGTTACCTTTAGCTAACTCCACTAACCTGTAGCTGGTCAGAATTCAGACTTGGTAATCTTGGAGGCTTTTTTTTTTGATTCTGTGACCAGCCCATGGTTGGGGGATTGACCTAGATGACCTTTAGAAGTCCCTTAGAACCCAAACTAGTCCATGATTCTATTTTGTGGTTCTATATATACCAGTACTTAAATGGCTCTGTGTGTGTGTGGCGGGGGGGGGGNGGGGGGGGGGGGTATGTGTATGCATGCTTCTAATTTTTTAATCAGAGACAGAGGCTATAAAAACTGGTGCATCATTTTGGAAGAGTGGGAAAATTGCTCTGCTCAGCCTAGGTGACTCTGTTGTATTTCCTGTGTAGCACAGCTTCAGGATGGACAGTTTCTCCTTCTCCCTTCCATGTACAAACTGTTGCTGCACACATCCTCTCCTGTTTCCAGTTCAGCCTAAAATACAGAGCTAATCAGAATAACAATGTCAAATTTTTGGAGTTCGATGCATGGATATTTTACTCATTGGCACAGTAAACCTGCATGAGATAGGTAAAAATAAGATTAGGTGGTCACCTCAGCAGGCTCTTAAGGGCTTACAAACTTGCCTTGGGCCCTGACTGTCCTTGTGGGATACACTTAGGGCATAGCTGCAGATATTTGCAGCTGGGGGAGCCGTGCCTGCTCCTACTCGTTCCTTAGCTTGGGATCTGATTTCTTTGCATGGTTTCTTTTCAAGTCAGCTCCAGTTCTGGGGAATGAGAACATCAGGAGTCCACCCTACCCCTTGTGAACAGTTCTAGGATTTCAGTCTTGTGTAGTTCAGCTATTTCTGCCCCCTGTTTGTAATACTTTTTTTTTTTATTAGTCCATTGAAACCTAGATGTCTTCTGCAGAGATAACATTTCAGAAAGTACTGAATTCTTGATTTCTGTTGGTCATGTGTTTTTCAACCTGTGTCAGGCTGAACGACTGAATTGCTGTTTGAATATTTTGTCTTACACTCACGTACCTCGTGTTTTGAAGGTAGCGTGTTGTAATTTTATTCTCTTCTTGATGAATTTCAGTTTTTCTGACATAAAAGAAGTAGCTTTTCCCCCAGTATGACATCTTTTCAGCCCACAGAAAGGAGTGGGGAAGAGAACAACAACTCCCAAGAGTAATAGCCAAATGCTTAAACTGCTGTCATCATACCAGGTAGCAACATTTTTGTGGTGGAACATGGAAGGGAAATGGGATTATTTTTTGTGTGTGAAAAAATCTTCAGTTGCATTATTAGAACTCCCCTGCCCTGAGTTATCAGTTTTTTACTTTCTGGATTAATAGAGGTTAGCACCTCTGCAGAGGTACTTTGTTCAAGTCTTCTACCAGAAACAATACATGCCGTTCTCCAGTGCTGACCAACTTGTCCACTGTGCATATGTATTTGACCAGCAGCACTCAGAGCAGCTCCCTGTGCTGGTGGCAGAGGGAGGGAGGAACACTGTAATTTGGAGGCTTGGCAATAATAAAAAATTTAAAAGAGCAGCTTGGAGATTTCTAAGGGTTCTCTTTTTAGTTACCAGGAAGTAATCTCTGTTCATGTATTTCCTTAGCACACCTAAAAGCCTAAGTTGTGTAGAGTTGTACAGTGGCTTTATTGCTGTATGAGGATGGCAACGTGTCTGCAATGGCTGCGCACTTTTGAGAGTCCTCAGCAAAACAGATGTGTGGTTCTCATTGAAGACCTTGGCAAGTGGTCCAGCTACTGTGAAGACCCAGGACAGGTGTTTTGCAGGCATTTGAGATAGTTTCCTCCTTCATCCTAAATGTTTTCTCCTAGGGCCTGCATGCACTCCTTTTACACTCTGAGCAGCAGGCTGGAATATCATATAGACTAGCTAAGCTATTTCAGCAGTAGCCTGGGGACATGTAGCCTCTCTTAACCCCCATTGGTCCAGCTGACAGAGGACTGACTCCTGCCAACAAAAGAAGCCTGTATACCCAACAGAAGAGAGATCTGAATAGCAATTTCAAGCATGTCATGAAGTCACCAGAGCTTACAAAGAATCGCAGTCAAATGTATCACAAGTGTCAATTAAATGCTTTTACAATTAGTGTTTCATGTCCTAGGAGAAAATAATAGGTCCAGCAGGCAGAATTTACTGTTATTTTCTCAAACACATTGCTACCGGGAAGCTGAGGGAGAGCTGCCTTGATGAATTTTGTGTTGGAATGGCCTTTGCAATCACTTTCTGATGTAGAGTTTTAGTATTCTGCAAAAACCGATGAATCTTTCCCCTGGAACTGCTAAGATATCCATACAAGAGATGTGATTCTTCTGGAGAAATGGAAGTATTCCATTTAGGAATGGTCTGCTAAAGAGCACTAGCTGAGAAAATAAGTTAGGGTTTACAAGCATGTAAGGACAAAGTAGAAACTAATTTTTCTCTAACTCAATATGGATATGTAAATGTAAATGCAGTGAAAGCCAAAGAAAAGTGTGAATGAAATGGTAAGTGAATATGAATAATTATAGAAGCTTCTTTTCTTCCTATTATTGTCTGTTTATAAACTCTTGGAAGTTAGTTCCATTTAAATGTTGCCTCTTACACAGCAGCAACGTCTGGATTTATGTATCATCAGAGAATGAACTAGAGAGAGCTTTGTTCATACATCTGTGGACTCTCCTGTGGTGGTCCACACAACAAATTGGTTGGTATAAATGAATACATCTGAAAAATTCAATGTTTTTTTATCTTGGAAGATTCCTACTAATTAAATTTGCTTGTAAGGAGTGACATTTTCCTCACATCCAAGATTTTAGTGTGTCTGTAATCCACATTTAAGAAGTGACAGCTTTAAAATTAGTTGATTCCTATTTGTTATGTCAAGGGTAGCTTCAGAATGGGTTTACATTTATGTTTCCCTGAGACAAAATTAAGAAATAGAAAATCCTTTTCAGTTCCTTCTGCTGCTGGGTGTTTGCTGTTTGTTTCTAGAGCTTTGGCTGAACCACTGATTCCCAATGTGTTGTGTCTGGCATGCTGGTTGAGTGAGGCTCCATAAGGGTCTTTGTTTAAATATATTGATGGCAGAGAGCTCTGGCTAGCTCAGAATGATGGGAAGATGCCGAGCAGGATCTGCAGATTGATTGCAGTGGATTAGTGGTAGATATGGCAATCAGCAGCCACATGCTGGCCGGCCATGTTTCGTGTGTGGAAGGTGTGTCTTAGCCACTTCAGTGGCTGTATTTAACAATTGGAGTACTCATCAGTAACTGAAGCTTGTTTCACACTGCCTGAACAGTTGCAAGATATATTTCTCTTCAATACCAAGCAAGTACACTGATTGCACATGTCACTGGGCCTGCTGTTACCAGCATTGTTACTAATTGCGTTGCCATTGTGAAAATTGTCTTATGGTCTTCCATTTCAGTTGGATTGTGGTGCGCCTTCTCCTGAATTCCTGGGGACTTGGGGGTGTCCTGCCTAGTGCCTGGTGCTGGCCAAGATTGCCTGTGGCAGGATAATGTCATGAAGCTGTGCCAGAAAAGTGCTGGGGCTGTAAAATGTCATCTCAAGGATGTCAGTGCACTGAAGGTCGACCTTGTCAACAGGAGGTGCAAGTCCTATCACAGATACCAACCCAGATCCATTTTGCTGTACAGGCTCAAGCTTGTTCTCTCTCCAGTAATTTGAAGAGTAGAGCAGCTCTTCTTGCTGATTCTGTAAAACAGGATTTTGGACCCAGTCAAAATGATGGCTCTGATCCAAAACATTTTTCAGCTGATCAGTGACAATCCACGCAAGTCCCGCATTGAGCCCCACATTAGTATCTATGTGAAGGGCAACTTTGTTTTTTTCAGATTCTCAGAACTTCTTGCGTTTGAACTACAGACATGCCCTTTGAAAAACAGAGAGATTTATTTATAATTGGCTAGATTTGCAAGCTTGCTTTATTACATTATTTCCTGCCCAGGATTTCTTAATACTGAATAGAAATTATTATGAAAACTTTTTACTTCAGGGCATTTCCAGACTAGCAGGGCTGAAGCAGAACCTGTCATTGCTGGTCCAGTTTTATTTCTGGAAAAATCTGCTAAAGCGAGCCAGAGTTCAAGTCCGCAAGGGGAACACAGGCACTTATAACACTCATGCACGCACTCACTGAGTTAGTTCCAACTCCTGTTGTGGGACTTTTAGCCCAGTGCGTTTAAACTACACACAAGCAGTTGATCTGCTAACTTGGTAGCCATCTCTTTTCTTGCAGCATCCTGTAAAAGTTATTTTGCAATGTGTCTCAGAGTCAGGAATATCCTTATTTTTCTATTTTGTCAACCCATGGGCTGTCAAGTTGAGTTTGGGGGGGGAGGGGGCTGGGGGGAGAGTCAAACTCAGCATGAAGTCTGGGACCTCAGCCTAAAATGTGATAGGGAATCTTTACCTCAAAGTAGAACTGTGGTACTTTATGCCAGAAAACAGTACAGGCTTAGCCAACTAGGGATTAGCTGTTATTATTCTGGCTTTTTGTTGCTAGACTTTCTATGCTATATCTATAAGGAGAATAAAAAAACAGGTCACTTTAGAGGTGATGAAGAAGATCTGGGCAGGCAATTGGTACTCACCTGTGATTTTCTCAGTCTAGTACTTCACGGCTGGCATTTTCCATACACTGAGAGACTTCCAGACCTCTGCAAAATCTGCCTTTACTGCTTTAAGGGCATTTAACCACAGTAGTAATGAGCTTCATAGAAGCACCTTTAGAAACACACAAGAGCTTCATCCAAAACTTATCAAAATTATAAGTACATGTTCTTGATTTTAATGGAGTTTGGATTAGATTGTCAGGGAATTTAATGGAGCTGCTTCTGGCATTTTGTGTGGTAACAATGTGCAGCTCAAACCTCTGACCGCACTTCAGCAACTTGAAACTCAAAAGATTTCAGTGTGGAAAGTCTGTGCTTCATTACCCTGCTTTAAGGGGAAGAAGCTTAACATGCAGTAGAAATGAGTATGAAAACAGCTTACTTCAGAGCATTTCCAGGCACAATTTGTTGTAGTAATCCATTTTTGTTCCTAGTGGGGGTTTCCTTCCCAGACCTTCATGGATTGAAAAAGATTTCAACTCCCTAAACTCCCCAGGATATATTAAGATCAGAACTAGAATGCACTGGAAAAGGAAGTTTCTATCCCACAGAAACTTCAGGATTTCAATATTGGATCCAGTTTCAAACCAAGACAAGGAGTTGATATTTCAAAGATTTTCAGAGAGTGAAATATTCCCTAGAGTTCTAGTTAAAAAATATCATTATTTTGTTTCAAACTGTTCCCCAAACCGTTACTCTGAGCTGTGTATAGGAGGTACAGTATCCTCATTGTTTCCCTTGCTTACCATGCTGATGAAGCAGTGCCTTCCATGGTGCTGGTTTTCAAAGTCAAAGACAAAGTCCTCAACCATCTCTCATCAGGTGAGCATGCCTATAGGTCAGAGTCTTGGCAGACTTTTCTAGTTCTGCAGACCAAGTGAGTCTACTGTTCTTGATAGCTGGCCTCTCCTAGTGTCTTGCATCTTTGTCATCTCTGATAGCAGCCATTTAAAACCTTCCCTTTATGTTTTGTTCATGCTATGGGTGGATGCTGAAAGTAAAAATTCTGCCTTCCTGTTCCTTGTTAACTCTTTGCATATTTCTGGGGCAGTGGTGACATTTTCTTTCATTCCATAATCTTTGTCAATGTGTTCTCTGCAGCCTTGATGGACACTGAAAATAATGTTATGGAAATGACATGTTCTCAACTCTGCCATACTCCTGTTTCTTCTGCTCAGAGACAAAAGATACTGTTCTCATGAACTGTGTATTTTACAGGAACACTTTAATATTTCCTTATCTGATCTTTTGCTGTCATAAGAGTCCAGCCTGCAAAATGTTTTCATGTAAGAGTACTAAAAACTAATATAAGAGATTTGGAGTAGTGTTTTTCATTTTAAAGCTTCAGTTACTCCATTTCAAAGACTAGCAACCTTTCTAGTGCATGTAATTACCTTCAAAAGAAGGAAGAATTTTCCTAGGTAGTGAAAACATAAAATAAAAGAAAAAAAGAAAAAAGTGAACTTGAGAACATTTTTTTATTTCAGGCATTAGTTAATCATCCATAAGTTTTTTTTAATGAAAATTTCATACATATTCCCAGAGCTCTGTGTATCTATTTAGACAGATAATCTAACAGAGTAAAGAAAAATCTCTGCAGAGACCTTGGGGAGAAATAGGAAATTCATTTAATTTCATCAAAACTTTTAATTGCATGAAATTATCTGAGACACTGTAAAATCCAGTAGGGTTAATATACATTTTGTACATACCACAGAAATATTAGTAATCACAAAGGTCTCCGTACTTCCACTTTGCTCATACTTCCATCCGAAACACAGCATTTCAACAGAAGAAATATTTTTATGCTGTACAATGGCAATCCAACTCAAAAAAAGAAACAAACCACAATATAACTTCCTTTCACACCTGAGATTTTCCTGGTGGTTTCCTCCACAAGTTGTGACCTAACTCCAAACTGCTCAGTTCATAAATTAATTTTAATGAGGGTATAGCCCATGGCAATGTGTGAGCTGATGATTCATAAAGTTAAAATTGCTTTAAAGTAGTAAATGCAGTTTTTTGAAATTGGTTACCTCATAGCTGGATTTAAGATCCAAACTATTTCCTATCCAAGCAGTTCACATATTCATTTGAAAATAGGCAAAGGCATAAAGATTTGTGTACCACCCTAAACTGAATTATTGAGCAGATACGAAAAACTTTCTTCTGTTACCTGAGCTTCCCAGCAGGACCCCTCTCACTGTGGGTACCAGTGATCTCTAATGCACTAGAAAGAAAATCTGATTTGTAGGCATTGTCATACAGTTTTCAGATCATGCAAGTGATTGTTTTTACCATCTTGTCTACATAGTGCTGTTCATGGAAGTTAAAACATACCAGTCTGTGTATATCAAAGGTTGTTCAGCTCCTGTGGGGATATTTTTATTCAGAAAAAAAAAATAGATGTGAATCTTACAGAGTACTGTGGATACAATTTGTGTATCTGTACTTGGAAGTTGTTTATGGAGTAGCCACAGTCAAGATACACTTATCTTTGCTTCAGTTTTCTATCCATTATTTGTCATGGTGTTTGTAATATGTTAAAATGTCTCTTGCAGTCTTCATATGACAAGCTTTTGGAAAAATACCATTTCTGTGACTGTTACTTTTTCAGGATTCAATTTATTCCATTAGAGGGAGCATAATATAATGTGTAAGCATAGGAGGTTTCACCTGGTTCTGACCTGGAAGAAGTAGGTAAAATAAAAAAAAAATATGATAGCTTTCATCAACCTTGAATCTATAATGATTTAAATTAAATTAATTATACTGTCATTATGATATAAGCAAGGAAACTAGCTATTCTGCAGCTAGTAAAACAGTGATGTTAGAAATGGGAATTGAATAGCTAAAAGAAAATATTGGTTATTAAAGCCTGCATTTTCATAGAGAAATTAAGAGAAAGTGTCAAACCCAGATGTATATCTCGGCCTAACAGAGATGTGTACTTCTGCACACTAAGATTTGCACAAATAAGAAATATTAGTCTGAATGATTAAGTGGGCAAGTTACACATACAGCTTTTATGAGTCTTGATGATAAGTGCCCTATTTGCTCCCATCATTTTCTAGGACCTAGTTCTCTGATTTAACTAAAACTCAGAAATGCGGGGAAATTTAAAGCTGAAAAAGCACTTAATTTAAAATTCCCTGTGTTTATATATACACTTTCTGTTTGGCTAAGAGCCTTAGCACAAACTCATTAGAAGTTATAGACAAATACTAGTTCATTGTTTACTCTGCATGCCAGAATGCTGGAAGGCTTTTCATTTTCTAATGCTTACAGAGGTAATTATAGCACTTTAAGATCTTTCTAAATTTCTTGGATTTAAATTATTTACATGCAAATTTCATAACTTGGTTGCAAAACATAAAGCAAAAGGGCTACATAAACACTATGCTAAACAAATAGTTAATTTTAAATGTACTTAATTATAAATTACTATTTGACTCTCCTCAGAATAACAGAGGTTTTGCAAACTGAGAAACCTAGTTTATCTATTCAACTCTTAAAATTCTGAACCAAATATTTTGCATGTAGGAATAAAGCCAATTTCAGAGCAGGTAACTGCATTCATACAATGACTCTCAATTCTTTTGTTGCAATCATTTCAGCCTTCTTTATCAGATCTTTTACAATGTCTGAACACAGGCATTGACAGTGTGGAATGGGATTATTGTCAAACATAATTAAAACCACATGGCTTCCTCAGCTGCATAGCAGGTAAAATTTCAGAGCCATGTTACTATTGATCCATGCCACTCTTTACTTTTATCTATCAGTCTGCTTCTTATCTGTCTTTTTATCTGTTTCAGGCATTTTTCTTTGTGAAACTCTAAGAAGTGAAATTTCTGATAGGACTCTGACCAAGAAATGTTCACAATGCCCTAAAATAATGGCCTCCAACAATACTCTTTTCTTCCTCTGGACTGCAAAAGCCATTGAGTACTAACCTGTTCACTATCTCTCACCTGACTTCAGTGCACTCCCAGCCAGATTTGCTCAGCCTCTTTCATTCCTAAGGTACTTTATGGCCCTCAAGAGATGCTAAGAGAGAAATTTAGAGCAATTAGTTGCAGAGATGGATTGACCAGTCAGTTGGTAAGTGCTCACGTACAACTGCACATATTTCTTTCTTGCCAGATTGTTGGCTGTGACCACCAGCTGGGAAGTGCTGTCAAGGAAGATAACTGTGGGGTCTGCAATGGAGATGGGTCCACCTGCCGGCTGGTTCGGGGCCAGTATAAGTCCCAGCTCTCTGCAAGTAAACGTAAGCTGTTCCTTCTGTTAAAGTGCCACCTTCCCCTTCTAGTGAAGTTTCCATTCCTTGCAAGCTGGATTTCACTCCACTCTTTCTTGGATACCTGAATAATTGTGGTCAGTCTAGTTGTCCCCACAGGACACTTAACCCCTCTTGGGTTAAAGCAGCCCTGCTCAGACTGTTGGTCAGGTTTTGGGGGGGGACAGAGGCTTGTGGAAAGGTATCATCAGTATATTCCCCATTTCAGATAGATAATTGCCTGTGAAGAACAGGAGAGCAAGCCCTTTCAACACCTCTCTGGCTGTATTAGCTGGCTATGCATAGGACTTAGTGCGCACTGCTGTGAACAGAAAAGTTTATGCTGCTCTACAGCAGAGGGGAACCCTGAGGGGTTGGTGGTACTAACCTGGCAGAGTGCTCTCCCCTGGGCCTATTTAGCATCACATATGCTGGCATCCTCAGCATGGTCACACAATTCTGTGGGGAACCGAGGAACCTAAGTTGTCAGAAAGTGCCTTCACAGGCATGAGAGATGTCTACAGGAAAACATGCCCTTTCCTGCATGCTGACCCAGCTTTAACCCAGAGTGCTAAAGTAGCATTAATGTGCCCCAGTGAGTTTATCCTGAACCCCAGACAGGTTTTTTCAATTTGTTTGCAGCACCACAGATGGAACTATAAAACATTGGGGGTGAGAGATAGGGTGTGTCCGGTCAGTTTGAAGGAAGGATTAAAAGGTGTATTTTCATGCCTATGTAGAGGCACCTAAGGAATCACATGTGCTAGTCTGAAAAGGGAAGGGAAGGGAAGGGAAGGGAAGGGAAGGGAAGG
>VZDJ01001050.1:0-106694 GCA_008694505.1 Cyanoderma ruficeps | reverse complement strand
GGAAGGGAAGGGAAGGGAAGGGCAACTATTTTGTATGAAGGAAAGAAAGGAATAATCCTCATAAGAGTTCCATTGCTGAAGCTGAATTGTACACTAGAGGACAAAGGAAATAATTCACAAAGATTTAGGAATGGAATTTCACCTCATTGTTAAGTTTTCTGCAATGAGCAGGAAGAGATTTGGAAATCTCCAGGTCACTTGAGATGTAATACTGTTTGTGAACTTCTTTGGCAAACGTCTTTACCTGTATGAGCAACTAATTTTTTAGTTGCTTTGTGGTAAAAAGGTGCTCACGTCTTCTCTGCTGAGGATAAAGGCCCTAATATATTATGCGCAGTACTAAAATGTCAGTACCTACTCCCAGTGGTTTCCTATTAAATGTGGAGAATGATATATAGGTAAGAGAGCAGCAGGCAGAGGGCACAATCTTAGACTGAGACAAATGTGGAAAAAAAAATGTTAGGGCATGGATTTTTGAGACCCTTTTGCCTGTATATAATTGTTATGCAGAGCTAGGAAAATCCTAGATTTTGTGTGCAGTCTGTATAAACCATGTGGCATTATTCACTTCCCTGCTGTAAACATACACGTTTTTATGCAATGCTAGGAACTTTGAATCTATGAAAGTAAGTATTTTTTTAAACTGGGGTTTTTTAAGTCATAAATACAAAGTTATGAATCCCCTTCATATGTGTGAATTAATATGAATTCTTTTTGAGGTTGACTTCAAAATGATTTATGTAAATGCTGTGAAAATTTTGGAATTCTTTCAAAAATCTATTGTGTTCATTTTCTGCATTTATCTTCCCCAGTACTGTTGGCATTTCATCTGTATCAGCATCTTGCTTATTTGTCACTATAAATATAAATACACAAGAAAATCTGTGATCAGGGCCTAATTAATTTTATTTATCCAGTCATTTAAATGACTGGATTCACTAGCTGATAGCTGAATTTCAGGTAATCTTTATAAAATAATCCTGTTTTTCTAGAATTATGTCTACTTTATATGTAGACATAGCTTGCAGTCCACACAGCTGTGTTGATACCAGTAAGCTTTTCCCATCTGCCAGCTGAGGAATATCCAACCTCTGCCCCCCTCAGGTGAGACCTCACCTACAGAGCTGCCTCCAGACCCAGAGCCCTTCTGCTCTGGAGCCTGCTTGGAAGAGCTGAGGGTGTTCAGCTGCACAAGAGAAGGCTCCAAGAAGAGCTCAGAGCCCCTGCCAGGGCCTAAAGGGGCTCCAGGAGAGCTGGAGAGGGACTTGAGGCAAGGCATGTAGGGACAGGACACAGGCAATGGCTTCTCACTGCCAGAGGACATGGTTAGATGGGATAATGGGAAGGAATTCCTGGCTGTGACGGTGGTGAGGCCCTGGCACAGGCTGCCCAGAGAAGCTGTGGCGGCCCCATCCCTGGGAGTGTCCAGGGCCAGGCTGGACAGGGCTTTGAGCAGCCTGGGAAGGAATCCCTGCACATGGCAGGGGATGGAACTGGATGATATGAAGGTCCTTCCCACCTAAGCCATTCCAGGATTGTATGATTCTCTGAATTCATGAGGTACTTCAGGATGTAATTACGCCCCTGATGGATTGACCCACGTTAAACTCAACCTTTACACAAGAACAGCATCCTGCAGACTCAACTGTTTTCTGTGTGCTTCATGCAACCATGAGGTTCCTACACTCACTACAGCTCACTAGGCAAAAACCAGCAGCCCCCATTAAATACACACAAATTATTTTCCATATTCCTAGATACTGCAGAAGATGTCATGCACAATGTTGACCTTCAGTCTCCAAACTCTCCTCATTAGGATCCTGACCAATGGTCTCATTTAGTTCGGCACTCTGTCTGTGGTCTGAGCAAGCGATTAAACCCAGACTGCCATGCAGAATTAGAAAAATCAGAGGGGAAATGTACATCAGTGACTAAATATCAGCAGAGGTGTTCTTTGGCCTCACTTGGGACTTTTGTTTCTCTAAGAACAGTATTCAATCTTGAGGAATGTTCTAGGGGTTGAATAGTTGACCTTTATTCTAGAGTTGTCCCAATAGTTTCTGAAGCTGTTTATATCTCGGAACCATTCCAAACACAGTCTTGAGCTCATCATACTAACGTAATTTTCTCTTGGTGCTCACATCAGGTTCCCTTCTCTCTGTTGTTTATATCATGCAAAGGCATAAGAGAAAGCAATTCATAGAGCTTTTAAACACTTAGCATTTCCTAGAAAAACAGCTTCTTCACTATTTGTAGGGGTAGTATATATGTCCCAGTGGCCTCAGAGACAGAAACATAGTAGGGCAGGATGTGGTGTGATGTTTAATTCTCACCTACATTTTTGTGAAAAAGAAAGCACCTGTGTCTATAGTTTCATAAGACTAATAATAAAAAAGCTACAAAAGCCTTCATTCATTCCAGAAATATTCTTTTTTCTTATGTGGCTTGGCTGGTTCTTTAGAAGTCTGCAGAAAATGCATCTTTCTCTTTTTATTTTATATCTTCTTTAGGGAACTGTATATGTCCTTCCTGTGATGATAACTGCATTTAAGCAGGCCTCTTTGTATTCACCAAGAAGCCAGAGTTAGTCCCATATGTTGTGAGTACATTCTGCTGATCACGTAGTGCAAAGCTGGTATTTCTCTAAAACAGGACTGACATCTGCTAGCAAAGTGGATTAGTTTTAAAAGAGACTCATAGAAATTGTAATGCTGTCTAGATATTCATATAATTACTCTTGTTATGTCTGTCAAAGATAGATGTGGTTCCAGATTTCCACTGAATATCAGTAGTGATTGGGAGATAGAAAGAACTCCATTTTTCATCACAAGAACTGATAAACCATTTGGACAAAATCCAAATTAAAAATTTAAAACTAGAAGGAACTTGTCTCTCCTGGGAATCTGATGTACGTACATGACATTTAACTTTTGCCTAAAACTTTGCACTTTCTTTTTAGCCCTGATCCACTGTCCTCTCACTTACCTGGGACCTTTCTTTGCTTCCCTATGCATGGTCTCCAGAGAAAACCAACCACCTGTTAAAGCATTTAGTGTCTTTTCCAAACAACTGCTCAACAATCTGTCTCTGCGTATTGCTAGAGAGAGATGTGACTGAATGTTAGTCTGCCTACTTTCACGTCTCTTCACAGGAAATGTCTCCTCCTTATCACCGTAACCTCAGGAAATTATCCTTCAGTCCCCACTGCTTCTGCTTTGTGAAGGCAGGAAGCACTGTGATAAGCATAAATCCCACTGAGCTTTGCATTTCACATAAAGCGTGCTAGGATTTCAAATGGAGAGCAGCTACAAGATCAAGTGAAATATGGTCCTACCAATACCCTGGGGCAGAAGATGCGTGCTGAGAATATAAGCTCACGTGGTCTTTAAACTGTCTGGGTTTTCTGTGACATGCCAGTGAGTTATTAACTCTGCAGCACAGAGCTTGTAACTGAAAGACAGTCAGATAAAATAATGGCATGGGACTATCTTTAAATAAGACCTACAAAAAGGTCGTTAATATTGGGGTTTTCTAAATTTAAGTTATTGTTTTTCCACACTCATTCCAAAAAATGTTATATATATACAGCAAAATTATATGTCATGCTCAAAATGGATCAAATAATTTATCCTACTGGATATCTTGAATCTGAATGCCACAATGGTACCAATAAAGCAGTATTAGAATATCAGTATTTAATTAATTTCTTAGAAATTGAATATTTGTCTTTCTAAATAGAAAATTTGAATTATGTATCGATATGAAAGATTGCTAGCTTTGCTGATCAGTGTGGTATCAGAGATGTGTATGAGCAAAATGTGTGTTGAGTTTAAACCCGGTGTTACAAAAGACTTAAACATTGAAATGTTGGATACTTTGAGAAAACATATCAAATCAGAACTTGAAAATGGGACATGGTTCAGAAGTGCCTGAAAATTTGAGCAGTCTTTATGTCCACACAACTTTTGTGGCATTTAGAGAGACTACTTACATTTCTGTCTCACTTCTGGGATGGTAAAGGGCAACAAAAGTATGAGTATTTCATCTCATAAAGCTCTGAAATATAAGAGTGTCAAAAATTCCTGTGATGCACTACAGAATTTAAAAGTTCACAGTTTTTGAGATATTATGGGTTTGGATGAATGAGTGTATTGGAAGAATAAATGTCTTGCTTAAAATTTCCTGTTTCTGGTAGTGTTTCCTCTCTCTGTTGACTCTTCACTTTTGGTATAAAATGACAACATCAACAACTATTTCGCTAGTAAGTGAGAATCCTGATTTAGCTGGGTTCCAACAGCTTTCCCAGTTTGGTCTGGCCAGGACTGTAAGATCCCAATTCCTATGCTTGAATAAAAGATAAAATGCTTTTATTGTCTGAGTTAGCCTCACCTGACAAAGCAAAACATTGTTTTGAGAGCAGAGCTCTAGCTCCTGCTAGAAGGCGTTTCATGACATAGATGTGAGGAGTTCTAATGAATAAATAGTGAAAGAGACTTTCTTCCTCTCACATCTACCACCTTCTTACTCCCCAGAAAAATCCTTTTAGGCATGCATACTTTTTCTTTCCCAACTTTGAGTTATATGGGAAGGAGGCAGAAAGGACAGGGAAAGGTGAGTGAAATATGCTGGTTAGTCCAGGTCAGCATTCTCTGGGCATGCCCCTTCATAACCTAGATATAGCATTTTATATCATCTTTCTGTGTCTTTCTGTCTGCCTTCAGGACATTACTGAACTTACTGCCTCTTTAGAAATGCTGACCTAACAAACTTTCACAGCTGCATGTGACCCACATGTTAATTCACACCTCAGTTTAGATGCAATTGGCAAAGCTCCCAAAGGCTTCATAGTTGAAGATCCTGCTGTAATACCTATTTACATGACAGTCTTATGGACTTCTGCTTTTCCAGGGGTTTTCTGCTAGCAGTGTAGAAAGGGAAGCAGAATTATAGCACTTATGATCATTAAAATAAGAATTGTGAAAGAGATGACACCACATAGCATGGACAGGATCATGGAGAAGCTGTGGGGTTTAAGTGGGAAAAAGTCAAGTGAAAAATGGGAAAGCTACTCTGGTTAAACATCAGAATAAGCTTATGCTCCTCTGCTTTGCCACAAACATCAATTCAAAATACTTGAGAGTTTTAAGTGGAGTTGTGATGAAATAAAAACTTATTAGTTACTCATGAAAACCATAAGTAGTTGTGAAGGACTTTGGGATAAATAAAATCAACAGTTTTGGATTCTTCAAAACAGAAGATTCTTACTACATTTAACAAGTTATTTTTTCAGATTTTTAATAATAATTCTTGGCATTTTTAATTGGTCCTAAGGTTTTTATTTTGACTGCCTTGTAAACACCTCTTTCAATGCTTATTTGAAAACAGATGGGAATTTTTTTTCTTATTTACTCCATGCATTTTTGCCTTCCCACAGTGGATGATACAGTGGTTGCTATTCCCTATGGAAGCAGGCAAGTTCGACTCGTGCTGAAAGGACCCGATCATTTATGTAAGTAGAAGAAGTTGGTGTACACTTGTTTAAGAGAGGCTTGGTAACCTGCCGTGCTCTGTTTACACAGTGGTGTCTGGTTTCCCTCTCTCAGATCACTGACCTCAACACACAGATGAGTCCTGCTCTCAGTTTTCCTCAGATCCAGTTACCTCAGTGGTACACTCTTTTCAAGCCAGACCTTAGCCAGCAGTGCAGAGTTCTTTGCCCCTCCATAATTTTTGAGTCATTTCTGTTTGCTTATCCTTTGGCTGGTTCACTTGGTGTCAAATGCTTTTGTTTGAAATTAATAAAATGCATACCACTGAGAGAAATATTGAGAAAAGTAAAGTATAAGCTTCCCTGCAGCTCAGCTCAGCCATCAAGCTGCTCATGACTTTAACACATTCCTGTTTTGATCCTTCTCTCTCTATCTCCCTAGATACACACAGGCACTCACACCATGCATGTGTGCATGCACACATACACAAAATCACACTCTAAAGATCTGAAACTGCATACAAAAATGAAACCTTGTTCTTTAGCAGTGATATTGCTGCAAGGAGTTAAGACCCCTGAGTTCTGCTAGCCCATCACTTGGTGGCTATAACACTTTCCTGCTTCATCTGTGTATCCCAGCAGCTGTATATCCCTCTTTTATGGGAGGAATCTGAGGATTTAAGAATACCCTGCTAGAGCTGAAGGCAAATACATTTATTTCATGCATAGAAGCTCCTGGCACCCCTCTCTCACATCTTCCAGTGCAGTAGCTGCTTACAAGCTGCTTCCTTTCTCATCAGTAGCAAATGAATATTAAAGTATTGGTAAATACGATTTACTGTCAGAATAAAATCTCAAATGGTACTGCTTGGCCTCTCAGTAGGACATATTATTATAAGATAAGTTGGCCTACCCTTCTTCTTTTCTAAAAGTCTTCAGAAATTTTCTGTAGCCCAGACCATTTATGTCTTCGGTGTAGTACAAACATGAATGTCAGCAAAGATGTGAAACAACAAATTATTTCACTGTCTTGATATTTTCTTGTACCCAAAAATTTTATACAGGGTATCAAAATAAGGGATGGCTTACTAGTCAGCTCCCTACTTGTGTTGAGAAAGCAGTGGGTTCTTCAGATTTAAAACTGTGGCTAGAGACCAGCAAATTATAGGTTATAAACCAAGAAAAGATATATTATGCTTTTGTTAAAAGTTCAATTGCTGCCTGCACCTCAGTTTTAAGTGGCTTTTTGGGTATTCCTGAGCTGCTTCAGTATGGCTGATGTTACTTTCTCAGTACATGATATCCACTCCTTCCTTCCTGTCTTCTTTTCCAATATAGATATTCTCTTCCAAGGTAGAAAATGTTGTACTTTTGTCATTGTTTCAGTGAAATTGAGCTTTAAGACAGCTCCGAGAGAAATGAGATTTTAGCTGGAGAGATGGATCTAAAGTTTTACTCAGGCCATATCATATTTCATGATAAAAAGACTTGAATCAGCAAGGTCTGCCTCAGACACTGGTTGAGATTTAAATTAACTGCACTGTGTAAACATGAATAAGTCCAAATATATCTCTTTCTTGTTTCAGAGGTCTCCATGAATCTTTCTGTTCACCCATCAAAGGATTTTATATATGTATGAGCTACAGTCGGTTGCAGGGGGAGGGAGTATTTTGCCCTGTGAACTTTGGTTGTGGGAGAAGTCAACAGGAGGCTGATTATATATACACAAGTCTTAAAACCATCTTTATTCCTGATACATGCAGCCTTGTCCAAAAACAAATAGATAGCCAAGTGCAGCACAAAGAGAGAGACTGGTCTCACTGAAAACCAAGGAATTAAGCATTACAGCGTAAATTCTTAGTGTACTGCCTCAGCAACTTCCTTCATTAATTAATTCACTTAATCTATCATGAAAAGCAGCCTAATTACTGAAATTACATTTTTTGTTCTCTAATTAGCAACTTATTTTCATTTTTCTGTCTTTGAAAATATATCACTATCATAGATAAATAGCATGCCTTAGTTGCATTGCTGTGTTGGAGGTTTTGTGCCTATATTCATAAACATATGTAAAAAGTTTGCAGCTTTGAAATCCTTCATGATAAAATGCCCTGTCATTTTTAAATAACTACCAGAAACAGTTTACTGGTGAAAGTTCTGTAAAGCATAATCTGGAGTTGGTAGGGAGGCTAGCTGAATGATGAAACAGACCTACTTTCTGACTGTTGGTTTCTACTTAAGAAATTATCATTATTTTTAATATGACAATCAGAAGTAGCTACTACAAAACAGTATCTGAATTAATGTCCACTTTTGGGGAACTGTGAATACAGAGAGAGCCACATGGAGAACTCAGCAGGGTTCAGCACCCACCTTCCTCTTCTACTCCACCGGGATAGGTCATACTGCTTCTGGAGAGGAAATGGGATTGCTGTCATACTGATCTTTCTTTCCTGGATATCCTGCTTTCAGTTAACTGTCTACTACAACAACATGTGGTTAGTGACCCGCCTTTGAACTGAAGGAGGGTACAGCAACTTAGCAGTGCTCATGGGCCAAGGTCTGAGTCACGCTCCACATAGGAGCGTGACTTACTGAGAGTGAGTTAAACAACAACAAATATGCCTAACAAGGAATGGATTAGTATGTCTTGAAGAGAGTAAAAACATGACCTATGGGTGAGGAGGGGAATGTAAGCTAAAAATCGAAGGGTTGAACAAAGATGATAAGCAGATGGAAGAGAAAAAAGAAAAGGAAAGTGCGCAAATGTAAATAACTATGGGAAAAGAATTGCAATATTACTAATTTGCGCTGGGGTTTGTTTCTTCTCTCACTTCAAATTGCAATGCTCTGGTTTCCTGACAATTTTTTTCTATTTGTCAGATTTGGAAACTAAGACTCTCCAAGGTGTGAAGAGTGAAAACAGCCTCAGCACCACTGGCTCCTTCCTTGTAGAAAATTCTAGCATTGACTTCCAGAAGTTTCCTGACAAGGAGATCTTAAGAATATCTGGACCTCTCACTGCAGACTTTATTATCAAGGTGAGGGTATTGGTCATTGATGTCTTAGAACAACATAAAGTAAGACAAGATGTACTAGGAAGATGAAGGGGATTTTTCTAGATCTTAATTTTCTAGTAGGTGTTTATCACACAATCTAATCCAGGCTGCCCCTTGAACTCTACATGTTTGTATATTTGATGAAAGCCTCACGGGAAACTCTTTGAGAGAGAGAGACTGCATTTATGTCAAGAAAGGCATACCCAATATGTGTCCTAAAAAGAAAAGATGAACTCATTTCAAGAAAAGACAGATTACTTTTTTACATGCACTACTGAGGTATTTAGAAATCAATACATGCAGTTTTCTTTATCTGTGATTAGTAAAAAGATATCTCTTTGGCCTGTAGTTTGTTGGGTGTGTACTAGTGTAGTTGCACAGAAGACTCTAAGAGAGTGAAGAGTCCAGTCCCCAAGCTCTAAAATAAATGCAGTAACTTTGCTTGAGAAGTCATAGCATCATCTTGTTGCACTGGCAGTAAGATGAAATTTTTTTTCATCCCATTAGAGTCTTTCTATTCTTCCAGATAATAAAAAACACATTGCTGGAAGCAATGCACACATTCTGTGGGAAAACAAACATACAAAAATGAACATTTGGGAGTTGCAATAAAATAAATCCTTTTCCTGTGCGTCCAAGGAACCTGAAGGATTTCAGCTGTAAAACTGCAAAACCTGTATCATGTCCAGGACTATGTCAATTTTTCACTATGAGACCCAGAGGTAGATGACATTTGCTTTAACCTTGAGCTAATGGCAGCTAGAGGTTTGAACAGTGAACTGGAAAATGTCTTAAATGATTGTCCTGGGTTAAGCTGAGTTGGGCTGGAATGGATTAGCTTGGGAAGTAGCACAGGCCTGTAGACCTGTTCATCATGGTATGTTAGCAGCTGAAAAAGAAAATTGAAATTTTCAGAACTCATTCACAAGGAGAAGCCTGAACTAAGAAATATGTTCTTTCCTCTTTGAATGGCAAAACAAAAATGCCTTACGAAAACAGCTACTATTCAATTCAAAATATCTGAAACTCATTTACATTTTTACAGATGATACAGAGATGGCAAACATCTGCATTGTACACAGTGCAATGTACACAGTAGTTCTCACTTTGTTTTATTTCTACTGTCTATGAATTTCTGGTAGCCTAGTTATAGTGTATTTGTGGGAAACAGCTAATCATGTAGACCAATTGCCCTGAAATGGCAACGGGAGGGTTGTACTCTTTTCCTTATATTTCCACTGTTGTCTTTTCTGTTGTCTTTTCTGACAGGGAAAATACCTTTATCCCTTAGTGCTTGCATTTCCTTCTCTATCAAAGCAAGGTAAGAAGTACTGGTTAAATAAAAGGAGTACCTTGTTTAAATGATGACAGTCCAACCAATATGAATTTACAAGTTTGCTAGGCATGGGTAGAACAGACACTGCTGAACTGAGATGAAAGTATTTTGAGTTCTGTTATCTATTTGCACCTTTGACAGTCAAAGTAATGTGACTCATTCGGTGTTAAATCTGTTGTCCTTTTTGGATATAGAAAATACACGAAAAACTCCCAATGAACTGTTCATGGTTGTAGGATCTTTTCTAAGGTTAGAATTAAATTTTGCATTGGACTAGGCACTAAAAAATTCTCTTCTCCTGAATTACAGTTAGTTTTTAATCAACAGCTATAGAAGATACTTCAGCTATTACTTAATGCAACAGAGGTATCATTCTGCACTTTTTTCTAACCAGTTTTTTTTCTTCTGGATATTTATTTTGTTAGATTTTACCAGATCTAAGCATGCGCAGATGCATGTACAGATGTGTGCAATCCAGAATGCTACCTCTCAGTTTTATCAGACTTGGAAAGTGATTTTCATACTTGCTTTATCCATTATGATTTTGCCTTCAGGTTTTGAAGTTGAAGTACTCCCTTTAAAAATTCAGATGAAACATTTCTCTGTAGTATTAGTAAGCTGTCCTTACAAAGTGGGATCACTTTGGGTGTCAAGATTTACTTTCCTGGGCCAAGGCAGATTTTTATGGAAACAGATCTAAATGAATTTGTAGATGTAGCAGAACTCTAGTTTTAGAATCATTGTTTCCAAAATTATTCTTGTAATCATTTTTGTAATCCTTTTCACTTGACCCTGAATGCTCTTATTCAGACAGGTCAAGTTAGACACCTGGATATAATTCAGAAGTAGAAACTCAGTGTGAGAGTTGACGCTTAACTTTCTTTATTGGTAACACAGAGTGCTTTAAAATTGCGAGAAGAAACCTCATGCTGTTCCTGGAGGAGCTGAGTTGTATAATTACTGGATTTCTTTACTGTATTGTCTAGGCTTAGAAAGACAGGTATCTGCCAGGGAAACTGGGGTTCCCCTTAGAATTGAGAATGTAAACCCCTCACTCCCCGCCAAATTATAATTTTGCAATTAAGGGCTCTCAGGCAAAGGTTTGGGGATAGGAATAACAGTTCTTTACTAGGAATATCAATAATACAAATGTGGTAGAAAGACAAAACCACCCCACCAAACCAGAAAACAAACAAACAACAATTTTGGAAAGCCCTGACAAAGTCAGAGCTACAACCTGATGCTCTGTTGGTCAGGGTGTTGGAAGCAGTCCAAAAGTAAGTCCTCCTGGAGTGGCAGATGTGATTCTGTTGAGGTAGAGATGATCCTGTAGCCAAAAGGGTCCAGAGGTGGTGAGAAGGGTCCAGTGATGGTGAGAAGGGTCTAGTCTTCCTCTGGTAATTGGGTGAAGCAAGAAGGGCATCCTGGTCCAGAGTCCCACTTTTATCCAGGTAGGAACGATTGGCTCCCCCCACTGGGTGGAGCATCTCCCAATAGGATGATGGAATATGGGTATATTTTGGGAAGGGGAACAGCTTGGGGAAGAAAACAGCCTGGGGAGTCGTAATGGCCCATCGTGGAGAAAGATAAGAAGCCTGGGGAGTCGTAATGGCCCATTGTGAAGAATGATAAGAACAATGCCCTACCTGGTATTAACCGTTGGGCCATTATCAAAAGGCACCCGCCCCCTCCCTCCAGAGTAAACAAGAGATAAAGAGGAACAACCCCCCCAACTGTTTTCAGCAGATGAAAATGGAATATATAATTTAGGCTCTATAGCCCAAGACATGTATAATAGTCAACGGTACATTCCTCATGTGCAAAACTCTTGGCAATCTTTTCACAAGATGTGTAAATAGTAAAATAATTCAGTAAAACAGCTGTATTTAAAAAGGTGTTATCACAAAAATGAAGAAGGAGCAAAGTTCTTCATATTCTTTTTTTTTGTATCAATCTTTTGAGATTTATAAGTCTCTCCTGTAAATTTTAATTTTTGAAAAACAAAATACCTGGGAAACATGCCAGTAAACTTAAATCCCACTAGAACGTCTTTTCCAAAATTCTCATGATTTCTCTGTTTTGATATTTTCAGTACAAAGTTCTGGTTCACGTGAATAGAAATGCCTCCTTCCTGTAAGAAAAACACGTCTTGTTTGATATAATCCTAAAGAAATTGAGGTCCATTTTCATTGGGAAATCTGTTTCTGTGGTCTAGGGATAAAAGTAGTAATATCTCACAGGGGGACTGTCCTGGTTTAGGGCAAATTTGGGAGGAAGCCTCCAAATGGGGTTCCTCTGGAGAGCAAACCCAAACAGCCCCTCCCCCCAGTCAGTCCGGGAAAAGAACTTCCTCAGAGAAAAGTGGAAAAAACTATTTATTTAACAAACAAACTGCCCACAAGCATAAGGAATGAATACTATGAAAGAATAAAACCTCTCACCACTCCGAAGAGAGAGATGGCAAAACTGAGAGTCCGTGCCAGGAGTTAGCTCAGCTCTCTCAGTCTCTTATCAGTCCCAGTCCCTTTGGTGGTGGAAAATGCCGAGGTGAGGTCCAGGCCTGGTGGGCCACGGGCGCAAGATCCCAGTGCTCCTCTGGGTTTTTTTTTCAGTCCAGAGCAGATTTAAACAGAGCCAAGAAAATGGAAAAACAACAGTCCAGGAAGCTTCTTTGCCTCAGCTAGCTAGACTAACTAAGAGGAAAAAAAATGTCTCACTGGCCACTGTCCGTGAGTCCGATGAACACACACAGTCCTAAGGAAGAAGAGAAGATGCAGAGGAGTGAACACTGTTTTTCAAAACAAACTGTGCACTCTTCTTTCCCTGCTTCACTCTCAGAACCAGTCTTAAAGCTACAGAACACACAGCACACACAGAACAGACAACTGGGGATACAAGCATCATAGTCACCCTAGGACAGGGACACACCCCTTACAGAAGAGCTGCCCCTGATCTGCTCTGTTGCCGGTGTCATATTTGTTCACTTGTCTGTGCTAAAACCTCTCTGTTGATAGCGTACATTCACACCTTAAACAGAGAATCTTGGGGTAGTCACTTCATGTTCCACATCTGCTCTCATCTGAGCAGGATGCAGCAGTACTATCAGATGGGGTTTACAGATGATAATGAGAGCAGTCATCACCAGATGACTGCAAATATGAAATACATTGGTGGCAGGCTTATGGACGGGAACCACCAGTAGGGACTGCCAGTGAAGAGTGAGGCTGGCAAAGGACAGTCTGTTGGGATCTGCTGCACAGGCTGATTGTCGCACAGCTAGGGCACTAACCTGTGGCTGAGGTGTGAGCCAACAAAGACCAGTGAGTTTAAAACAGTCTAGTGCAGGGTATTATCTAGGCTTGGGTTTGGTCTGGAGGAGAAATAACTGTAAGCCTAAATCTAGGCTAGGCTATATTTATGTTGGTTTTAAATCCCTGGTATCAATGAGGGTTCATTCATAGTGCCTGTCCAGACCAAGTCCTTTGCATGAGGGATGCATAAAGTTGGATTGCACAAATGTTTGTCTGGAGACTTTTAGAGGTATTTGGATTAGGATTACATTGTATTGATGTTGTCTTTTTGTAGTGCTAGGGCTGACAAGCCTTGGCAAAGGACTGCTGCCAGGAGAGACTGTCTGGTTTTTTTTGTGCTGGTGGCTGGGGTGTGCTGCTGGCCGATTTAGAAATGGTGTGGACTGGGTTATCTTGGACAGAGTTACTGCTGAAATTAGGATTTTGGCCACCAATTGTCCTAAAAGTCATAAAATACATCTCAAAAGTGAATGCTGAATTATACAGAACTCTAGAGCTAGCCAGACAACTGTTGGATCAGCTGCAATCTAGCACTGGCAGAAAATGCTGGGGAGAGTAATGCATTTGATAACAGTCCACGTTAGCAAAAGAAAATAAGGTTGGGACTTAGTCTAGACTTCCTGGGACTTGCAAGGGTGTGCAGGAGATAATGCATGGACAGGCAGCCAGCTGGCAGAGAGGCTGATGGGCCTTGTCACTGTAGGCCAGGGCTGGATTAGTTACTTTGAACAAGGAGCACACAGTGATTTACTCTGTGGCATGAAATAAGTTATTTCAGCATTTGCTTTAAGGCAGAGGCTAAATGATGCAAATTTTCTCTAGCAGGAAAGAGCTACTGTTTATGGTTCACATATTGTTGGATGTTTGGGGTATTATCATATTAGGATTGGGAGTGTAGACAGTAAGGGTCTTCTGTGCAATTTAATTCTGATGCTGGCAGAGGTTACCAGAAGAGATTATGCCTCATATTTGGGAGAAGACTTCCCGTCAGGTGGGAAATGGTGCAGAATCTTGGAAGTACTCACAGCTTGGGGTTAAGATGGTGCTCTTGGAAGTAGATGAGATAGAATGAAGGCTGAATGCACAGAAATAGTAATAGTTAAAGTTTAGTGTGACTGATTCAGCTTTTGTGCAAGCAAGGTCACCTCACTGAAAGAGCTTGCTGCATCTAGAAGAGATCAACTGAATATTGTCAATTTGTTGTAAAGCAAAAGTACCTCTTGAGGCACGTGTCTTCCTGAGGTCATTTTGGCACACTGCAGATTGGATTTAGCTGAAAGTATGTCCATATCAATGGCTTTTATCAACCTATGTTTGCATTCAATACTTCTTTTCCTAGTAATAGTCATAAAAATCACCCAATCTGATTTACTGATATCCAAAAAATATACAATTTTTGTAATAATTTCTAGGTCAAAGTCACAAGTAATGACCAGCCAGAAAAGAGAGGCAATCATTATCTTAACTAGATCTTGTGACAAGTTCAAGAAAATTTTTTTCTCCTATTTTGGCAAATGAGGTGAAATGTATGGAAAACTATGAACTAGACCTTTTCTAAACAATCTATAGTTTTTATTTCATATCAACCTTTTTTTTCTGTTCAATATAACTTATTTCAATTAATAGTATGTAGAACATGATCATTCTCCTAATCAATGTATTTGATCTTTAGGCCATGCAATGATTTCCATAATGAATGATACACTGTGTAAAATAAGGAATACATCTCATTGTTCAAACCTTGGTGCAATATTTTCACTGATTCCTTCTGGTTTTCCCACTTTGAGAAATAGGAAATTATTACTACTGTTCAGCTCCTTTCTCACAGAATTCACAGAATGACTAGGTTGGAAGAGACCTTCAAGATCGTCAAGTCCAACCCAATCCTAACTTCAACTAAAGCATGGCACCAAGTGGCACATCCAATCTTTTTTTAAAAACATCCAAGAATGGTGACTCCACCACCTCCCCAGGCAGGGCATTCCAGTACTTTATCACTCTTTCTGTGAAAAAACTTTTTGCCTAATATCCAGCCTATATTTCCCTTGGCACAGCTTAAGACTATGTCTTCTCATTCTGTCAATCGCCACCTGGAGAAAGAGACCAACCCCCACCTGACTGCAGCCACCTTTCAGGAGGTTGTAGAGAGTGATATGGTCACCTCCGAGTCTCCTTTTCTCCAGGCTAAACAAACCCAGCCCCCTCAGTCGTTCCTCATATGGCTTGTGTTCCAAGCCCCTCACCAGCCTTGGTGCCTCCTCTGGATGCGCTCAAGCGTCTCAACGTCCTTCCTGAACTGAGGGCCCAGAACTGGACACAGCACTCAAGGTGTGGCCTCACCAGTGCCCAGGACAGGAGAATGACCTCCCTGCTCCTGCTGGCCACATCATTCCTGATCCAGGCCAGGATGCCATTGGCCCTCTTGGCCACCAGGCCACACTGTTGGCTCCTGTTCAGCTGCTTTCACCAGTACCCCCAGGTCGCTTTCTGTCTGGGCACTGTCCAGCCACACCATCCCCAGCTTATAGCACTGCAGGGGGTTATTGTGGCCAAAATGCAGGACTCGGCACTTGGACTTATTAAACAACATCTTACTGGACTCTGCCCATCGATCCAGGTCTCTCTGCAGAGCCCTCCTACCTTCCAATACATCAACACATGCTCCCAGCTTAGTGTCATCTGCAAATTTACTAATGAAAGACTTAATACCCTCATCCATCCTCAATCAATAAAGATACTGAACAGAACAGGCCCCAGCACAGACCCCTGAGGGGCACCACTGGTGACTGGCTGCCAGCTGGATACAGCACCCTTCACCACCACTCTCTGGGCCCGGCCATCCAGCCCTTTCTTAAACCAGTAAAAAGTGCTCCTGTCCAAGCCCCAGGCTGCCAGCTTATCCAGGAGTATGCTGTGGGAGACAGTGTCGAAGGCCTTGCTGAAGTCCAGGTATACAATATCCACAGCCTTTCCTACATCCACCAGGTGGGTCACTTTGTCATAAAAGGAAATCAGGTTGGTCAAACATGACCTACCCCTCCTAAACCCGTGCTGGCTGGGTCTGATACCCTGGCCATCCTGTCAGTGCTGTGTGATGACACCCAGTATAAACTGCTCCAATACCTTACCAGGTACTGAGGTCAGGCTGACTGGCTTATTGTTACCAGGATCCTCCTTCCCACTCTTTTTATGAATGGGCCAGATTCCAGTCATCTGGAACCTCACCAGTGAGCCAAGACTGTTAGCTAAGAACAAAGGTTGGTCTTACCCTTTCTTTTACCCTTGATATATTTGTAAAAACATTTTTTATTATTCTTTACAGACATCACCATTTTAAGTTCAAGCTGAACTTTGGCCTCCCTAATTTTATTCCTACATGTGCTAGTAGCCCCCTTAAATACTTCCTGAGGGACCTGACCCTCCTTCCAAAGATGATACATCCTCTTTGTAGTCCTAAGTTTCTCCAAAACCTCATTGCCCATCCAGGCTGGACGTTTGCCTCATAGACTCATCTTTCGGCACACAGTTCAGATAGTCTGTTCCTGTGCCCTCAAGATCCCTGTTTTGAAGCATGTCCACTTTTCCTGAACTCCTTTGTTTTTAAGGGCTGTTTCCCAAGGAACTCTGTGAATAAGTCTCCTAAATAGGCCAAAGTCTGCCCTTGGGAAGTCCAATGTAAAAGCCTTATTGAGGTTCATCCTGAATTCACCAAATATCGAGAACTTTGTAATTTCATGATCACTGTGGCCCAACTGGCCTCCAACCACCACATCTCTCACCAGCCCATCTCTATTTGCAAACAACAGATCTAACATATTTCCTCTTCTGGTGGGCTCACTCACCAGCTGCAACAAAAAGTTGTCCTCCACACACACTAAAAACTCCCTGGATTGCCTTCTTTCTGCTATATTAAGTTCCCAGCAGATGTCTGGCAGGTTGAAATTGCCTACAAGAACAAGGCTGATGATCCTGAAATATTCTCCAGCTGCTTATAGAATAAGTTGTCCACCTCTACTTCCTGGTTGGGTGGATGATAACAGACTCCCAGTAGGATGTCAGCCTTCTTGGCCTTCCCCTTAATTCTTACCCATAGGCATTCAATTTCATTAGCTTCAATACCCATAGCATCAATAGCCTCCCTATTATGAAGAGCCACCCCTCCATGTCTTGTCCCTTTCCTATCTCTCCTGAAGAGCTTGTATTCATCCAGTGTAGTGCTCCAGCCATGTGAGTCATCCCACCACATTTTCATGATGGTGACTACATCACAGCTTTGCTGGTGCCCCATGGCCTCCAGCTCTTCTTGTTTGTTACCCATGCTGCGTGCATTGGTGTACATGCACCTCAGCTGGGCTGCTGATTTCACCACTACCTCAGGCTTATCACCTGAGGGCCTATTTCCAGACAGCCCAGCTGCATCTCCTTCCCCCTTCAAACCTAGTTTAAAGCCCTCTCAACAAGTTCTGCTAGTTCATGAGCTAAAAACCTTCTACCCTTAACAGAGAGATGGAGCCCATCTGGTTTCACCAGGCCAGGTGCTGTAAAAGTTGCCCCATAATCAAAGAATCCAAAATTCTGCTGATGATATCCACCCTTGAGCCACTAGTTGCTAATGTGAGCTCTCCTATTCCTTTCACCATTTTTCTCAGCCACCAAAGGGACTGAGGAAAAGACTACCTGTACCCCTGTCCTATCAACCACGGGTCCCAGTGCCCTAAAATCCCTTTTAATTGCCCTGATGCTCTTCTTTTCAATCTTATCACTGCCAGCCTGGAGTATCAGCAGTGGGTAATAATCAGAGGGCTGAATCAGCCCAGGAAGTCTCTCAGTGATATCCCATACCCAGGCCCCAGGGAGGCAGCAGACCTCTCTGTGGGATGCGTCTAGTTGACATATGAGGCCTTCTGCTCCCCTCAGAAGGGAGTAACCCATCACAACTACCCTTCTTTTCTTTTTGATGTTAGAGGTGGTGATCCATCTTACAGATGAATCACAATTGGGAGGCTCACTGGGCAGATAATTTTCTTCTCTGTCATCTGGCTAACTGTCTAGATCCAGGGCCTCGTGCCTATTCTGAAGTCACCTGGGCAGGTGATGGGGGTTGGGAGGAATTTTATTACTATCTCCCCAAGTAAGGACCCATTTCCAGTTCCCATCATCTACCAGGTGTCTTCCTATTGCCTGACAGTGGGAGGCAGAGGAGTCCTCTGACTCCTGGTGGGCTTCCCTCAAGGATGGAAGAGCTGAGCTCCACCAATCTATTTCCCTTTCACCTTCCCTGATACTCAGTCTGTCAACTTCCTCCCTAAGCTCAGCCACCAGCAAAAGATCATTCACCTGTTCACACCACAGGCAGGTTTCCTCTGCAGCTCCCCCTGAAACCTCTCAAACCCTCGGCACAGGAATGGGTCTGTACAGATGCATCCTTTTTCAAGGGTTCCATTTGGTCACATGCACTTGTACTAACTGCAGTTTTTGATCATGCAAAAACCATTACTGACAGAAACTCCAAAACCAACCAGCCAACAGAAACACAACAAACAACACACAGCAAACCTTACTAGCAAGAAAACCTGCAACCCTGCCTGCTTGCCCTGCCTGCCCAAACTGTAGTGTCACACCCTCAGAGCCGTGCCACACCCTTCAAGATGTGCCACACCCTTTGAGATATGCCACACCCTTCGAGATGTGCCACGCCCTTAGAGATGTGCCATGCCCATTTGCCCACTCCTGATTGCCATGCTCTGGGTCACCGCGCTCCTCTTTTAATCAGCCCACTACTGAAGAAGACTCGCCCAGTTCCTGCATGACTCACGAATGCAAGGAATGCAATTGCTCAGTGTTCTTATAATCAGCCACTCAATGACTCATGATGTCACCAGTCATGATGATTCCGAGGTACAAAATAATAATGCCCGTTCTCTGTTCCCGTTTTGGAACTCACATACACAAGAGCTGCTCCTGATCTGCTCTGTTGCCAGTGTCATATTTGTTCACTTGTCTGTGCTAAAACCTCTCCTCTGTTGTTAGTGTACATTCAGACCCTAAACAGAGAATCTTGGGGTAGTCACTTCATGTTCCACATCTGCTCTCCTCTGAGCAGGATGAAGCAGTACTGTCAGATGGGGTCTACAGATGACCATATAATGACAGCAGTCATCACCATATGACTGCAAATATACTCTTCAGTGAACAAAAAGAAAGGGTTCAGGTGTACACTGCCAAAACCAAGCAAGAAATGGCTGGGCTTTTGGGAACGTTACTTGTTTGGTTTTGTGTGAACTAATCAAATTTTGGAGCTGTTGGAAAAACCAACAAAGTGCAAAGGTGAACTCAGATGTTGCAGTCACTTGTTCATAGAGCAGATCAGAATATCTCATAAAGATTACACACCTTTTGTGTTGAAATTTTTATTTTCTTGTTTCCTTTCGACTTTCTGTAACACCTCCCAAATCAAATCTGCATTTTGTCAACTCCAAACTTCACCTGAGCAACAGCTTGTGCTTCTCTTGCATCATCCTAGGCAGTCATTAACAAAATCAGTATAAAAACAGTCTAAAAGAGATTATTTTTTTCCCAAGGTCTTTCAACAGAGAAAAAAGATATCTCTGTTGATAGTGACTGTAGGCTAGACAGTGGATATTCTGAGGACTATAGTTTTAACCAGATCCTTAAATGACTGGTGTTATTCTTAGGGACAACAGCCAGCTGAACACAAGCCAGCAGTGTGCTCAGGTTGCCAAGAAAGCTAATGCCATCCTGACCTGTATCAGTAATGGTGTGGACAGCAGGAGCAGGGAGGTCATTCTTCTCCTGTCCTGGGCACTGGTGAGGCCACACCTTGAGTGCTGTGTCCAGTTCTGGGTCCCTCAGTTTAGGAAGGATGTTGAGATGCTTGAATATGTCCAAAGAGCAACGAGGCTGGTGAAGTGTCTGGAAGCCAAGCCCTATGAAGGACAGCTGAGAAACTGGGGTTGCCAGACAGGAGGATGTAGCCAGGTGGGGCTTGGTCTCTTCTCCCAGGCAAGTAGTGAGAGAGAGAAAGGACACAGTCTTAAGTTATGCCAGGGGAAGTTTAGGCTACACCTTAGGAAAAAGTTCTTCACTAAAAGAGTGATTGTGCCTTGGAACTGTCTACCCAGGAAGGTGGTGGAGTTACTGTGTGTGGAGATATTCAAAAAAAGACTGGGCATGGCAGTCAGTGCCATGGTTTAGTTGATGAAGTGGTGTTAGGTCATAGGTTGGAACTGATCATCTCAAACATCTTTTCAAGCCTGGTTTATTCTGTGATTCTTGAAAGGGGTAAGGGCTGCTCTGATGTTAGGAAGGAATGCTCCAAATTCGCCTGAAAGTTAAAGGAAGTCAAGGACCATATCTGGGGAGTTGCCATGCACACATGCAAGGATGAGTGCTCTGCAAGATCTGGGTAATTCTGACTTCAGCTATTAATAAATTTAGATAGGATTTTATTTGCAAATATAATGATCAATTGCCTTTTTTTCTAGTTCAGTTGCCTAAGTGTGCAAAACTCACTGTTAGAGGACTAGCTTGAGATTCTCAGGTGATGGCCATCTCTATTTAGATCTTTGGCATTTCTCATAGCTACAAGGGTGTTGCTAATACTGCAAAGGTAAAAAAATTTCATCATACTGCAGAGCTGAGCATTTCAATGTGTGGGAGTTGGCCCTGTGCAGTCAAATCATGACATTTCTTACAGCATTTAGCTATTAAGTCTCACTCTGACTTTTTCAGGGCTTGAGTAGCCAGTGATGTTTTTTCCTAGATAAAGATCTTCGCTTTACCACACAGTCAAACAAAATCAATTATTATAAGTTTTTGCTATGTGAAATCACTGTTTATTGTTCCTCTTCTGCTTACAATACTCCTTAAAAATACACATTATTGTGTATGCTTCTTTTATTTGCTTGTTTTGTTTAATTTGATCTTATGACGGTGGCTCATTCTAATTCTTTCTCATCTATGTTGTTATCATGACTGTATGAGTAACTTCCACATTAAGCTGGAAAAGATGGGGTACATCTGTCTTTTCTCTGTGTCAAAACAGACAGATAACTCCAGACATACAGGAATAGTCTGCAGAGAGAGAGGAACTCTTCTTTCTTTCTGATTTTTTTTTCAATGTAAACTCTTTTTTTCTCCACTTCATTTCATAGTAGCCCACATGTGAGCTCTTGGTCTGTTCTTCATGATTCACTGGAGGCCATACTGCTGAGTAGATCTGAGTTTAGGAATCACTGATGATCCTTAAAAAACAAAGAGTAAAAGCAGAATTCTCCCCAGAGAATGCCTTTCCTGCACATTGAGATCAGAGACCTCCCCAGATGGCTTCCAGCACAAGAGTACATTTTTCCCAGGAGTGCCTGAGGCTTTCATGAGCCTGGAAAGACCCTTCTGAAGTGTGTAATTAATGCACCATCCCCGCACAAGGAATCAGGTATCCTGTTTCTAACACACACATTCAAATGACGTTGATCTGTGAAAAGGCCTCCCGTTTGCTGAAGCAGTTGTATTGCTACAGCTGGTTTGGGTTTTTTTTTCCTTTTGAGAATTGACATCACTGATTAGAAAAGGGCAGCCTTAGTCTCAGTGGACCAGACCTCATACACACATCAATATTTTTCCCTCCTCCTGCTCTTCAAGATATATCTTGATTTTTAATTATGTCGCTGTCCATCTACAGGGGAAAACAAAATTAACAACCCAAGTTACAAAGTTCATCTCAATTTGTCATATTTTTACTTCTGTTTCACAGACCATTCTTTGACAGTGTCTCTTGGTGTTTGGAAAGAGAGAAGAGTAAGGGGAAAATGGTGTTTCCAAAAGTAGGCGGCACATTTGAAACCTGAGAGAAAAAAAAAAAGGAAAGGAGGCTGTGGTTAAACAGTTTAAGCTGTCTGAAAAAGGGGGGGAGGATTGCTCCAGAGAGCAGCAGTGTCTTGAAGAAGGATCCATCTTTTCTACTTGTGATTTGCAGTTTTCTCTACTGTGATAGCATCATGCCACTGATGCAGAGATGCTCAAGCAGCACTGAAACACTGTGTCCTAGGTCAAGTCATCAAGTAGGAGACGGTTTTAGTAGCTGATTTTTGTTCTTCCCTTGCCACCTGTTCATGCAGAGGCATAGAGGTAAGGACAAGGGATAACCTGCTGAGATTTTGAAGTTCTCATAATTGAATTAATCAGCACAGATACCAAACAGGAAGGATATTTTTTACCAGGCCAGGTGCAAGTTGTGCTGCTTTACCAGTGTCTCTTGTATTGCAGTCCTTGCACTACAAACTCTTGTTTGTGTGGGACATCCATTCAGCACATCTAGTACTGAAAGCATGCTAGCTTTTAAGCTCAGGTGGCTTGTAGGCTCTAAAGAGTTTTGCAGACATGAACTTAGCCCCAGCCAGGATTCCATGCCTATGACTGGAACAAGCATTTTTCAAGAAAAATAAAGTAAGCAGAAAAACAAATAATAATAACAATGCCACAGTGGAGAATGACCTCACCTCAGGAAAAAATGGTGAATTAAATTTTTATTCTGTTTATTATTTTTCACAGTGCAGCCTCCCATGTTTTAATCTATACCATCAAATGTATTATAACTGCTTTTTGGGAAACATTAAAGGTCTAAAATCTATGTCCATGTGTCAGGGACAGTAGGTAGTGGAAGGTTATTTTCTGATTCATTAAACATCTGTCCCTATCCTCTGTCCCTATAAGATCATTCAGTAGCACTAGTCATATTTGCCAGGCATTCATTATTTCAGAGTGTGGTCTCAAAATGGTCACTGGTTATACCCAGAAATTTATTTGACTGTGTTTTGAGCCTAAGATTTTCCACCGGTCAATTCTTTGTTTTTGTATTTAGTTTTCCTGTTGCAAAGTATGTATATCTGGTGGTGTTTTATGAAGCTTCAGGGTGTGTCCAATCTGCAAGATGCTTGTGGTGGAATACTTCTTCCCAGAATTCATGTTAGGTTCACTCTTTGACATAATCTCTTTTTCAGATCCATTATGCTGGTGCTGCTGACAGTTCAGTCCAGTTCATCTTCTACCAGCCTATCATTCACAGATGGAGGGAAACTGATTTTTTCCCTTGTTCAGCATCCTGTGGTGGAGGTAAATACCACTGTATTTCAGAAGCTGTCATCTGCATACATGACCTGTCCCAACTGCTGCCCCAAGTTTAGGACTTTAAAAATGGGCAAAATCTAAAAATTTAAGTAGCTACAACTAAATGAAGGGAGGGATTTAGCAATGTGGTACTAGCCTGTAGATTTTCAGCATTGTTCCAGACTCTGTAGATAAAATACCTCTTGATATCTACATGTCTGTATTTAATGCTACAATTTAGCTGTAACTAAGGGCAGAATTCTTGGTCACTAAGAAACATCAGCCTTTGGGTTTTTCTTTGTTTTTTTCTAGCCTTCTGAATTTTTGTTTGACCATACTGGTTATCTTTTGTTTCCTACTACATATGGTTTACACTACTGTTTTCAATCTGGCCTGTGAAACAACAGTTGTTATGTCCAAAAGCACTGAAGCAAGCTGAAATTAGTTTTCTTTTTCCAAACCAGAACTTAGATACATTTCAGAGCCAGACAGGAAGAACATCACATCTCACATTATTTATTCCTCTGTGTATTGCAGGTTATCAGCTGACATCTGCTGAATGCTTTGATCTGAGAAGCAACCGGGTAGTAGCAGATCAATACTGTCACTATTATCCTGAAAATATCAAGCCAAAGCCAAAGCTTCAAGAGTGTAATCTGGATCCTTGTCCTGCAAGGTCGGTTAGCTTCTACTTTAAAATAGACTGAGCTCTAAAGGAGTAAAATAAAACAGGAAAATATTCTGTTGCTATTTCTCACAGTGTCATTTATCCTACATAATTCAATCTCTCTCTCATCCTAAGAATGCACTGTATAGAACACTTCCATTTAGCACCTTCACATAGCAAAGACTGATTTAGAAATGGTTGTTTCTTCCCCTCAGAATGTATTTTGCCTCATTAATGTTACCAATTATGAGAAAACAAATTGTCCATGATACTAGCCCCATGATCAATACATGTCTCTTAAGTGTTAGTGAGATGAAAAAAAAAAATCTTTTTGTGTGAAAATTATTGTCATCACAATTAGATGAACTATTTTATGGGATTTTAATTTTTTTTTCTTAATAAAAAGCCTACTTGCATTTATGGCAACCTGTAAAATGTAATGAGTTAAAATGTCCTTTGGCCCTGCATGAAAGTCTCATCTCTGCTGCCCCACAGAATCACAGAATGGGTCAGGTTGGAAGGGACCACAGGGGGTCTGGTTAAACCTCCCTGCTCAAGCAGGGTCGCCCCAGAGCACATGGCACAGGATCATGTCCTGATGGTTCTTGAATATCCTCAGTGAGACAAACTCCACACCCTCTCTGGGCAATCTGTGCCAGTTCACTGGCACTACACAGTAAAGACATTCTTCCTTGTATAAAGATGGAACTTCCTGTGCATTCTTCCTCAGAAGGTTAATAGTAAAAATAGTAAGATCAGATAGTCAGATTTTTCATGTATTAGAGAAGAAAGAAAACCACAAAAAAGACCAATCCTTTGTTGCACTGATTGCCCTGAACTTCAATGGGAGTCCATCTGCAGCCACTCAATAAGCAGCAAGCGTTTATTTGTGCAATCTAAATATTTTGGTCCTCTTAATATGCTTTGCTAAAAGATGGTTAAGCATAGCCCATCAGGCAGTATAAGGATGCCCTAAGGCCTTTTTATCACCAACTCCTTTCCTGCCCGGCTAGTTTCTTTCCAAGTTTGCTAAAGCAAGTTCAAGCAAGCGTCACCTAAAATGTTGCTGTATCACTTCAGATTGGTGGAGGTCCTCAAAGAAAAAAGATGTCCTAATAAGTAAAAGGATAATTAAGAAACCTGTGGGGCAGTGTATCCCCCTGACTGAGGATGGTTGCTCAATAAACATGGGAAAGTATGTGGGTGGTTTTTTAACAAACACATATAATTATACATACTCATTTTCCAGGTTAAGTAGAGGCAGGCACATAAACTGTTCATCCAAGTCAGACCAGTAATTCCTGTCTCACAGAATACATGATACATGATGACACTGGGAGCCTTTTAATCCCTACATATCAATGCTCTATTCAGCCTCTCTTATCAAACCTGTTTTGGATCCAGCTCATCCTTACAAAGTAAAAAGGAAAGATCTGTTTGTTTACAGTCCATTATGATTTTACAGCAGTCTGCTTTTACTGGCAAAAATAAGTCTATATGTGTATTATCTACCGATGTAAACAGCAGCCAGTTCAGTCTAGTCTGCTCCCCTTCTATGTGACAAAATCCAAAATTAGTATTTCTCCTATTTAATTAAATGAAAATCTTTTCCCCACCTAAATTTCACAGATTGGAAGGTATTTTTAGCTTTCATCTTTATCCTTCTTTCTGGTATATTTTAATTTTTAAAAAATGGAAGTTTTTTTCCTGCTTCCAGAAAAGTTTTATTCGTATTCGACTTAACTTGGTGTGCTAAACACTTACTTAAGACAATTCTAAGGTGCTATAAGCAGAAGATAAATTTGCTTCATAATTCCAAGGTTTCTCCCCAAAAAGCAATTTGGACAAATGTGAAAAAGGCTGCTGCCCCACTCATCATTCACTTGCTCACCAGGATATTGTCAGTGTTTCTAGATTTCATCTTCAGCCACCTAAAAGGTGGCATTCTCAGCCATGCCACTCTGCATTTTTACCAATCTCCCATATATTTTTGTCTATTGGTTCTACATATTAATGTGGAAGTTTCTGAGTCACAAAAGTTCTATCCATTTTTACCAAGAGATTTCAATGTCGTATAAAGATTTCTAAAAGCAGTTTCAGCAAAGATTCTAAATTCATAAAACAGCTGTCTAAAAAATTTCATATTAGCATGCCTCTAGTATGAAGTGGTTTTTATAATACTTTGGTTCCTGGAGTTTGCCTAGAGTTTTATCTGTAAGCCTGCCACTAGAAATAATGTTTATACCTTCGGAGAGACTGGGGGAAAATCTCTCATTCCAGAAAGGCTTTCAGCATCCAGAGACCTGAAAGAACTCTGAGATATGCACTATTATTGGAATCCTCCAGCAAAATTGCGAACTCCTCTTCCTGCTTGCCAAAGTTTTTCTTTTAGCATTCTCACTTAAATATCCATACTGGGTGGTGGCAGAGGTGGGCATTACCAAAAAGAAACTTAAAATTAAATTTCAATTTTAATAAAATTATGGCTTTTAGTTGTTAATTTTCAGCTAACCTAACAAGACCACTGAAATACAAGTAAAAGCATTCAAAAGACACCAGGATGTTATGACCATTCAGAGTGATTCTAAGTTTTGAGAAGTCCATAATATTATTGGCAATGTGAAAGGGGAGTTGTAGATGGAAAAGGAGATGGTAGCAATGGCAATGTTCTTGTAATGATAATCAGGGTCACCTGAACTCAAGAGCAGGATAAAGATGAGCAGCAGATAATTCTAATGCTTAAAGAGATACATTTCTTCTCAACACAAGTAGTTGGAAACTTGAATTTTTGAACAGAGTGAAAGTAATCTAAATTAATCCAGAAAATAACTTTGTCAGAATGGGCAGGGAGGGTGGGCCAGGAAGCACTTGTCAAGCACGTGAAAGATGTGAATAGCAGAGCAAATTCAGGTCTAAGTGGACAATACGTATTAATGAAACGCAGAAAGAAAGGCAGAAAGGAGATGCAAGGATGCTTCTGATAACCAGCTGTAAGGTAGGAAAATGTATCATGTACTGCTATGAGCATCAAATACAAGTATCTGTCTGCCCAATATGAAGTTACAGTAAAATTAGTCTTATTTTAAGTCCTAGAAGAACCAAAACTGCAGCAAGTAAATGGTCATTTACAGAGATTTTCACTGGATATTCAGCTGTTAACACTTTGTAGTTTTAACTACTTATCAGCTCATTCCCTCTTTGTATCAAACACTGCTCATCCAAACTACCATAAAATATTGAACTGGATTTAAAAAGCAGATGTTTAGAAGCATTACATTCGCGTAACTGGAAGGAGTTACTTTTTCTGCTTTTGACTGGAAACATCTCTTTTGAGCACTGTGAAGAGATTTTTTTCAGCAGTCTATGGCAATGATAATTAAAACATATGTTACTCAGAATTTAAAATCTCTGCCTCATAAACAAGACATTTTTTATAAAGGCAAGATACTGTAATGCTAAACAGACATTCTGTTTAAAGCAAGAGGTTTTTTTGGAGGCTGACACAAAACAATGGCTTAATAGTGTTTTTCATTCATAAGTAAGTTTTAAAGTATCCACTGACATGCCATTTTAAATGTTTAAGCAGGAGACATTGGCTTTTGCCAATCTGTAAAGTACTAAGAGCATATAAAAAGGACATAGAAATAAAACATACATGGCAGTTTTTCAAGATTCACATTGATAGCATCCAGAAACCAGCAAGGTAACTCATACTGGTAGCATAACTGAGAATGACATTTTCATTGCCTGTAAAAGTAGGCACTGAAACCAGTGTTGCCTGTACCTGTGGTGTTACTGTCATCTACCCCAGCTCTGAAGGGAAAAAATAATAGATTCACAGAATAATACATGGAAGCATTAACAGATACCATCTCTTTGAGGGTCTCATTAACTGTTTCTCCACACAAAACGTGTTCTTGTAGCACAAGGAGATAATGTCAGTGTGGCATCTTCAGAGATTGCTGAAGTGCAGTATTGCACACCACATTAGTGTCAGGATTTGAAGTGTTAAAGTACAGTCTTTCACACAAGATTGTTGTCTGTCTAGTGATAATCATGGCTTTCACAGAGATGCTGGCTTGGATGCTAAACCAGTGTCTTTTCTGGTGAGTGCTTTCATGTCTTCTTGCACAGCCAGCCCAACCTGCTTTAACTTTTCATTATGATTTGTTCACTGCTAATAATGTCTTAAATATATTCCATTGCTTAGATGGCACAGTCCCTGTCATGCAGATCATTTACTTTCAGGTCTGACAGATTTCAGTGAAGGCTTAAATCTTAGTGTGTGAGTCTGCATCCACAAAGAAGTGCAATGGGCGCAGCCACCCAGGAGCATGGGCAGCCCTGCAACTGGGAGTGGGACAACCCTGGCAAAACAAAGCCCTCACAAGAAGTGAAGACTGTGAGCCAGAGGTGTGTGACCATCCTGCAGAGCCTGGGCAGTTGCACAGCAAAAGTGCAGGACACCAGCATGGGAGTGGCAAGTTGTCCCCATGCAGGTCACACCGCCTTGAGGCACCTTGGGAGCAGATGTCCTTTCTCTCTGCTGGCTCCTCTCTCAGTTCTAGCACCCATGCCCCTGCTTGGCTCAACAGGGTCCAACCTGAGACTCATCAGCATGCAGAAGAGAGAGCTGGGAAGGGCTGATCTTGTCAAAAAGACAGTCATCAGGGAGGTAGAGGAGAAAGGCACTTGAGCTTGTCATCTGTGCTAAATCAGGTTAAGGGGGAAAAGGAGCAACTGGGGGGCTGACCAAACATGTCTTCCAAGGAATCCAGCTGTGGATACTCATCCCAGAGGAAGGCTGAATGTTTGCAGAGATGGCAGATCCAGTTGCAACACTCTTGCCTCTGGCATGTACAGCTTCCATTCCAACCATACATGTGCCTTGGAAGATCCACTGTGTTGAGACTGCCAGCTCTCAGGAGGAAAAAAACAACAATGTGCAGAATATATGACAGGACTTGTTGGTTCGAAAAGCATGGGATATTGCAGACATATGAGACAGAACAGCTCTGCAAAATAATTTGCTTTGTGCTCCTGCTCCTGCCAAATCTCTTGATGTCTTGTGAATGAGTCCTGTTAGCTACTTGCACATACTTCAGTGAAGGAATTGTTATTTCCTCTGCTTATTTAGCACACCATCTCCTTTGCATTTTCTGGGTAATGTGCAGTAAATAAACCCCATAAAGTACATCTCTTCCATCTTGTTTATAGCAGTATGATGGACTGATAGATTCATGGAATTTAAACCACTTTGTCCCATCGAAAAGTAAGAATACACCAAAGGAATCTCTTAAGACTTTTTTGAAGTGTTAACTTAGTCTTAGGGTTTTTTTAATGGAACACATACAAAAAACCTCACAGAAGACTGGCTAGAAAAGTGCAGATGTCATTAATAATACCATAACCATCTGTTCTTCTGTTTCACCTTCAAGACAATTGTTTAAAATCATAAATTAAACCATTGTGTATTATTGTGGGGGTCTTTTTCTTTGCTATGACTATATAGCTGTGATTCATTTTCTTGAAGTCACAGAATGAGGGCCTTTGGCAGCCCCTCACATATGCACAAAGACTGTCAGTAAATCTGTGGAGCTCAATACTGTTCACAGATATGCAATTTTTGCATGCAAATTTTTTTTGAGGGTCAAACCTTTCCAATTACAATATTAACCCAGTGTTTTTTACATATTACTTAATATTCATGACAGTGTTTGAATATGGTACAGTGATTTCTATCTGAACAGTCTTGGAAATAATGCATTCTAAAGCATGTAGACCTGGATTATGCATAAACACCATGTTTATTAGAAAGAAAATACTTTTCACTGCAATGAATGAGAAATGTTTTGAAATCTGCTTCTTTCTTATGCAGTAGATGCTTTTATAGTGTAATTATATCAATTTTTAACTCAGTATGTTACCCTTTTGTTTCAACCACTTGTCAGCAAGCTGATGAGCTGGAAAGTGCAAACAGCTTCAGAGTGGAACTTCAACAGCAGTAGTAGAAGAGTCAGGGAAACAGCAAATTCCCAAAAGTAGGGGCAAAAAAAACCTCACAAAAAGTTCCCTTCCATCTTCTTAAAATATTAATACACAATCACTCCACATTCTCCAGATGTCTACCCATCAAACTAATTCTGAAAAGAGTTGTTCATTGACCATCCTCTAAATGACCCATTTGTCTTTTCCAAAGTTTCCCAGAACAACCTCTCTTAGACTTTTAGATTTTTGTGGAGACAAGCAGCTTTTCGAAGACGCAAATATGCACACTCATGCAGAGAGTTCCTGTGACTGCAGTGGCCGCTGATCCTAGAGGGAACTGTCTCATCCCTCTCACAGGCTTCCAGGGTCCAGCTGCTTCCATTGCTTTAGCTGGAAAATTCCAGCACACTGACCTGGAGCTGACTCCTTGCTGTGTAGACACAATAGGATCCATTCTTCTATCGTGGACAAATTATGCATGTAAAACCCCTGTTGACTAAAAGGAGAACAGACCCCTTAAGGCCTGGCCTGAGGAGACTCCTTTGAATGCTTAGAGCACTTTTCAGTGAAATGTGTTGTGAAAGAATACTTTCTCCCTTCCCCCTCCTTTGCTCCATCCCCCTTGCAGAAATCCAGAGCAGCATACCTACCACCTCTCATCTGTAAAAGGCTCCTGAAAACCACTTTTATTTTTGACATTGAGTTTCATGTCTCCATAACTTGGATGGAGACACACTTTTTATTTTAATGCAATTAGTATTCGCTCCTCAATTTTTCTGTCCACTTGCCCCATCCAAATACCCAAGTGGCTTTGACAAAGGTGATAAATTAGGTCCTCCAAGATCATCTGATTTATGTTAAAAAGATATGCCTGATAACTGTGGGACAACATAATTAATGTTATGTTGAGTCAAAATTCTAAACAGTGCAGACAAAATATGACATTTCAGACTAGCAATTCAGTGGGACACTGTAGTTGCCAATGAGACAAGTGGCATCCATCCCACACATAACTGGCATGATAATATTTCAGATAATTCCTAATTTTGATCTGTGGTATTGCCTTCTATAACTTTTAGGTGTTACATTGTAACACCACACCAATAACAGTACAGCAAAGCAAGCCAACTAGTTATGACAAAACAAAAATCCAACTTGACATGTTAATCTGTTCTCAGGCTCCTTCTTTCTTCCAGGGAAAAAAACCAAAAAAACAAAGCAAACAAAAAGAAAACTAAAAACAAGCAGGCCTGGATTAGTTTAAGGTGAAGAAACAAGAATTGCAGGTTTAAATTCTTGCACTGTGATTACCCAGATTTCTAATCCTGGCCCCTGTAAAAGGAGAGGTTTTATATGATGGGCAGAAACAACCATATGATAGTTATAAGGATTTTATTTAGCCTTCTCTGAAGCAGTTACAAGTTCTCCTATCATCCTCAGTGACTTTGGGTCCAAGCTCCAAGTATTAAGGATAGAAACATGCTTTTTGGTGCTAGATAATAACGATATAAGTTAAAATAATATTTGGGTCACTTCTAGCGATAGATTGGTTATTTTGTCCAACAAAATATATTTATTAGAAAAAGGTAGTAACCAGTGGTTTATTCTTTGAATTACTCAGAAAAAGTAGGATGGGAGCTTTTTTTTTTAAATGGGATGACAAGTTAGGTGAAATATCTTGTTTTGTCTGTTTATAGTACTATAATACAAAAAGCTGTGTAAAGTAATACAATATTGTAATGTACAAAAGTTGTATAATGTAATCATTTAGTGTTTATTTTATTATGTGTACCTTCTACTCAGAGGGTTGGCATTATTGTTCCTAACAGTGATGGATACAAGCAGATCATGCCCTATGACCTCTACCATCCCCTTCCTCGGTATGTAAAACAGTCAACCAGATGCTACACTTAACAAATCCATTTTCTTTTCCTTTTACTCTTCTCTGTACTTCTATTTTGCTCTCAGGCTAAAATAACAGATGCTGCTTTTCTCTTTCTCTAGACTCTTACAGATTAATGTAGAGATGTTCAAGTGCTAACCTGTTGTAATAAATTCTGTCAATGCAGAACTGAAATTGTAGCCTATCTGAAGGGGAAATGCAGATTCGTTAAGCGTGTGGTCCCTTTTTTTCTCCCATTCCTCAACTCCGCTTTCACTTTTCTGTCACAACTTTCCTTTTTTTGCCCTTTACTCCTCTCTGAAGAGAACTATAATCTGGGGTTTTGTTATGAACCACAAGATTTTCTCTTCCTCACCCCCATTTTGCTACTTCTTGCATGTCTATAATTGGTGAAATTTTGGATTTTGACAACATTAGTGTAGTTTTCTGATCCTACAAACCCATGATAATGCCTTCCCCAGGGGCATTAGTTCATTGGCTTTTCTAAGAAATAGGTAATCAAAAACTCTTGTTTGAGTTCAAAAACTGAAATCTGACCAAAATCATTGTTTCAAACAGTATTTGTAATATCCTTATGGAAGAGACATTTGCCTTGTGGGGTAAAAAACAATTTCGTTAAATGTTTCCAGTAGGCAGAACACACATACTTCTGTACTTCAGTCATGCAGGAATATACAGGAATAGCCACACTGGAGCATGGGAATGGTCCCACACCCAATCTGTGACAAGGGCTTTAATATAAGAGCCAGACTATTTTGTGTGGACAGACATGTATATATATAAGGGAATACATATCTTATAGCATATGCATCACTAAAAAAAGGATTATTCTCATAAGTAAGCTTTTCAGAACATGCATATATTGAGGATTTTTCATTACATTCTCAAATGGCACTTGTACAGAAAAGATGGTTTCTCAGCTCCTCTCACTGTCTTAACTGTAAGGAAACAAGGTTCATCTGATTCATCCATTAGAGGACATGTATCTTACTAGTATGGTCACTTTTTCATTTTGGGAATTTCCTCTCACCTTTCTTTCTTTTTTCTCTACTGAGTTGCTTCCTTGGAAAAAACCACTACTCTTCCCCTTAATATTCTGCAAAAGGGGCATCAGCCTCACAGCACACTGAGTTTCCTGTGATTTGTGACAAAGATTCTTCATAATATGAGGAATTAAGAAAATATTTTGAACCCATCAAGTAAAAAAGGGGAAAAAAACCCAACTAAGTTAAAGGTATTTAGATTTTTTGTGGTGGTAGTAATTAGATTAGTGGGAGAGATTTCATGTTATTACGTGTGACATAAAATACACCAGCCATGAGCATGCTTTGCTGCTGTGGACACCTATGGAAAGAGCTACATGATTCATTTTTACTGATGTTACCCAGGTGAAAAAACAAACTAACCAAACAAACAAAAACCAAACAAAAAAGCAAATAAACAACCTTGCAAGTAGCAGTTTATGCATTTTGCGTGTGCAGATGAGGGTGGGAACAGCAAGGGTAATGTTTCCTGATGCCTCCTTTTTTTCCCAGATGGGAAAGTACACCCTGGACCGCTTGTTCCTCATCCTGTGGAGGAGGCATTCAAAGCCGCAGTGTCTCCTGTGTGGAAGAAGACATTCAGGGGCACATCAGCCCCGTGGAAGAATGGAAATGCATGTATACTCCAAAGATGCCTCTTGTCCAGCCTTGCAATATATTTGACTGTCCAAACTGGCTTGCTCAAGAATGGTCTCCGGTAATCAACTTAGTTTTGTTGGTTCTGTATTTAACACATTAGGGAAAATATCTTGAATTATAGTTTAGTGAGTTTTTGGAAATAGGAACATTCAATGTTTTCTCTCATTACCAACACCTCTGTTTTAAATTATGCTATTTGTCTAACTGTAAAGCAACCACACAGGAAAAATGTATGAAAAAGATTAATATGAGCAAGGAGAATGATGTAAAAATAAACCAGCTCTGTAACATTAATTTGTTACCTTCCACTAATAATAGACTGGGAATATAAGTGAAATGCACAAAAAAAACCTCAAAAAAAACCCCAAACCCATAAGCATGTAATGGTATTTCTGTATTACAATATTTCAGCCAGAAATTGAAACTCAAAACCACTGAGAATTTCAAGAAACACATGAATGACTTCTAGTCAAGAAACACTGTGTATGATTCTGCTCTTTGTGACCTATAGAAGTCTGTTCCTGACTTGCCTTTCCATCTGTATGAAAGTAAATGTCTTGGAGATGTCCTGCCACAGAAGTAGTAAAATATTTTAACTTTGTGCACAAAGACTTAGCTTGAATATAATTTCTCACCACCCTCGTTTCCCAACAAGTAAATTGTGCTTTGGAGGCTAGACTAACTTCCCTACAGATGAGGTGTTCTTGACTGATTGCAGTGTTTGCTGATTTCCTGATAAAAGCTGCTGTCCAAGACCGAAGTAATATTGGTAACATCCATAGCACTTCCAGCTGATTGGTACTTTCGATCATCTTCTGTGCAGCCAATTTTGAAACAATCTGTGCAGGGGATAAAAGTTGATGAACTAGAGGAAAAATAAATTTTTAAAAAGCCAAATAAAACAAACAAACAAAAAAAACCCCCAAAAAAACTTAAGAAAGTGTCTGAGGGAAGAAAGCCCAGTATTTTCCCATTCTCTTTGGTGTTTTTTTCCAGAATAGTAGAGTGTAACCCTGGTTGATGCATAAGACCCAGTACTTTGTCCAAGCAAATCAGAGTGGGTCCAAATGAAACTGACAGGGTGTTACTGAGCATATCCAATACGGGACAGATGGCTACAGAAGCCAAGTAGGCAACATTGCAAGAGTGACACTGCAGAAGTCCAGTAGCTAAGTGTCCAAATCAAGTAAATGTTTTAAGCAAAAAGGCAAAAAAAAATCGGTCACTTTTATACCTTATCCATAATTACCAAATATTATGAATACTTTATTTTCAAGGTTTCTGCATCATGTTTGGCTCTCCGGTGTTGCATATTCCCCTTATATTTATCAATTCTATGTGTAACTTTTATTTTCTCCTTTTATGTTTTTTTTTCAATTCAGTGCACTGTGACCTGTGGACAAGGACTCAGATACCGTGTGGTCCTTTGCATTGACCACAGGGGGGTGCATACAGGAGGCTGTAGTACTAAAACCAAACCACACATAAAAGAAGAATGTGTTGTACCCACTCCTTGCTACAAGCCCAAAGGTAATGAGGCAGAGTGTTTCTCATAAATTTTTCAGAGCTCTTCCATGTTCAGCTGTTTTGTTTCTCTGCTGGCATCACTGTTCCCACCTGCACTGAGTTATGATTTTGCACCTGTCTGTTCCTGTGTGCCTGCCAGCAGCTTGGAGTGAGTGCTGACCTCTTTCATCTTACAAGCTTTGGCCTTTTCATAGTTAATTTGTGGTCCAGCAGACTAAGCAATAAATTGTAAATTTGTCTGTATTTTCACTGTTTGCATCTGAGCTAAATTTGCCCTGTGTTTTAAAATAAATTAAAATTAAATATATAAATAATGCCTATAGTAAGTAAACATAACTGTAATTACAAAAGTCTCTCTTCATAACTTTTAGCATGAAATTAATCAGAAGCAAGCATATCTCATCATGAGTTTCTTCTTACTATTTAGGCTGCAAAATTTGTCAGAAACATCTTATAGCAACTTATACAACAATTTGTATAGTAGTATTTTCTTGCCTGGGCCTCAAACAGGGAGTAATACTGGGATAAAACCCCCATGGTTTGTTGTAAGAAGAAAGAAATATTTCTGCATTTGTTTGGAGGTTCTTATGGGATGGGAATGTTAGAAAGAGACCTGGAGATTCGGTGGATTAACAGGGAGTGCCCAAGTGCAGCAGACATGTATTTGGTGATTTTCACAGGTGTATGAGCATTCACGGGACCATGCGTGTGTACAGCTCTGTTGTTGCCATTTCTGTGCCAGTATGCTGACTAATATATGGAAAGCTCTGGGCCACAGCAATTCACATATACTTAACTTTTCTAAACTGAAGACTTCACTATGCCATAAGAAGAAAACAATTCCTTTTAAAAAAATAATTTTAATCTTGAAACATATTAAGAGCACATTTTATGTAAAACAAGACTGATGCAGGATCTTTTGCTCTTCTAAGATGGGACAGTGAAACATGTAATTTTAATTTCTCCACTAAGAGTCTGATAATAGGCACACATGCCAAGTTTCAAGATTCCACTTTAACATGACCATAACAATTCATGGTATCTGCCATGTACTGGAGTGGTGAAGCCCAGACACGGAGTCTTTGGGAAGTAATGACTATGTTTGCACTATATTTTACTGGCCAATACGAGCTTGCCCCATCTACCTTGCAAGATGTAAGAAAAAAATGCAAAAAAGCCCCTGTGACTGTGCTAACATGACTCTGAGCCTCATACAGGTATCCAGTGGGCTTGAGCTCATTCAGATAGCTGGTGGTTTTGGGGTGTTGTAGGTTTATAGTGTTCATAACACAGGTAGTGCAAGATTCAGTCTGGCTGCATCATACAGTGTTAGCAAAATGCAGCAAGACACAAAGAGATCCTGTGTTGCAAACTACCCGGAACTGATTTCTGCTTAGAAGGGGGCAAGGCCAGATAGGAAAGCTTTGCTTACCTATATCTGTCATGAAGTGTCTTCAAATGGGACTTGTCAGGGAACAAAGTAAATTAATCCTTGCTGGAAGTCCACCCTTGCAAGAGCATGGCATCTTTACCCTGCGTAAGTTCTTATGCTGCCCTTTGCAGCATATGCATGATAAATTTCTGATTGTAGAGAGTTACTTCCATTTTTTCACCTGGAATGAAAAGTCCCATGAAAAACTTGGCTTAATTGGGTTTTGTTTTCCTCCTCATCTTTGTTCTCACACAGCTCTTCCTTCATAATACAAGAGGTAATGTTTGAATATCCATCTATCTGAAGGCTAAACAGTGGCTTCAGAAGAGTGTTGGATTAGATGGTATCCAGAGGTGCCATCCAAACCAAATTATTCTAGTTATAGACTAGAAATTTGTCCTTTTTACTTCACACAACTAGAGTTAGAAATTTATAGCAGTAAGGGTAATGAAGTACCTCTTATCTATTAAATTATTTAGACCTAGACCGGTTTTTTTTCTGCAGCTGGATTTACACAAAGCAGAACACAATCTTCCAAGCTGACAGTAGCGACAAGGCAAAAAAATGTGGAAGTCTCTCTTCTTTTAATACACTCTGCAAAAAAGAAATAAAAGGCAAATCATTCATGTAATTTATTTCATTTTAGTTTATTCAATCTCTAAGGCACTTTATGTTGCACCAATAATGGGAAAAAATAGGATATCACTAGATTAAGTAATGGTTTTCAGTTTTTATAGAGAATGTATATTCATCGAACACAATTTTTGTGTAGTATAAGTGCTTTTACTGCATGTGTTTTATAAAAGAAAAATTTTTACTTTAATTGCTAAAGGTAAAATTTCTCCTTAGCTTATGTTAGAAGTGCTTTTTGTTCATGTTTCTGTCAAAGCATGCTGTACAAAATCAACATTTCTAATCCTCTAACAAATCTTACAGTTTAGATGATAATTAAATACACCTGTAAAAAAAGGGTTATTTTCAAAGTCACAAAACAGGCTAAGTTAGACAATAATTTTGCTTTTTACAAGCGCTTCCATCTAAGCAAAAAAATCAGAGAAGTAAGATGTGACTTTCCAAAACCCATAAAGCAAACTGTAGAACATATAAATAGAAGTATTTCCTACATATTCTGGATGATTAGTAAAATGTAAACTAAGAGCTGTGATGGCAAACATTCGTCCTTAAATGGCTCTAATATGTTAGATGAAGAGCTTGGCAAGCTGTTTTTAAGATAGAGGAATAGTCATTCTATTACTGTTCCTCTTTTCCTGTTAATAACTTGCTTCAAGGAAATTTGCATGACTAAAGTTGCAGTAGCTGTGCAGTCAAATTTTAGGTCATTGTTCCTCTGTGATACAACTGAGAGAAGTGAAATGTTCATTGTTCTGCCCAATAGAGCCACAGAAAATTCCTGACTATTCTGAATGACATTAACCTGCTCCTGTTGGGAAGTACAAGTTGATCCTTATACAAACCCAAAAGGCTTAGGTGTTTTGTGAGTGGCAAGTAGGTTTGGCTCTGGTTCTCCTCAGTCATCTGAGGCTCACCACCCTTTGTGGTTTTTTCCCCTGATCCTAGCCCAGAATGTTCTGCTGAAGTGCAGAGCTCCTTCTCAGATTTTAGTGCCAAATTTTTTCTTGCTTTATGCCTCATCTACTCCACTCTGACGCTGCATGGAAGTGGAGTTTGGCTTGCAAAGCATGGCCCTGCACTCCCCAGAGCATTACTCTGTGTGCACCTCCTGGAGAGGAAGAAAAGCAGCTCCACTGTTTTCCATCAGGAATGACAGAGAAAGTATTTAGCTCATTTTTTTAAAATCCACATAGCTGGTGAACTGATAAACAGAGTTGAAAAGCATGGCTGGGCCATTTAATTATAGTTTTCCTGTTGTATCACTCATCAAAGCAGGATTTTCTTTATTTTTGTAATCTTAGCAAAACCAATCTCAGCACGTCTTCTGAAATTTAGAGGTAAATACAGGGATGTTACACATTTTGTCTTGTGTAATGGAGGCGTGTTATACTTGCAAGTTTCCATTCAAAAAAGTGCTTTCCAAATTGTCTACTTTTACAGTCCCGTTGTATAGTCTGAAAAGTGACAATTTTAATTTGCCTGTCTGGTTTTAGAGCACTATAGCCCTTCTACTGGCATTGGTGAAATACCTGGCCATATAATCTTGTAAGTGACATAGTCCAGATGACGAAAGTGTTTGTTTCTCTCGCCAGTGTTCTCATTTCTCTTTTTCTTGTTTTTGCTCAGCTTCCATGTGTGTGAAGCCACGCACACATCACACACATGTTTGGTGAGCACAGGGAGAGTGGCACACATAGCAGTGTTACCCCGTGCTATTTTCACATGCTTGTGTTTGCTCCGTAGAGAAACTTCCCGTGGAAGCAAAGTTGCCATGGTATAAGCAGGCCCAGGAACTGGAGGAAGGAACAGCCGTCTCTGAAGAACCCTCGTAAGTCTCAAAATTTTGCTTACAACAGGTTCTGGTTATGTGATCCTGAGAAGCGGTGGTTGCTCCCTCCCCAGAGGTGTTCAAGGCCAGGCTGGATGAGGCCCTGAGCAACCAGGTCTAGTGGAAGGTGTCCCTGTCCATGGCACATGGAGTGGAAACTAGAGGATGTCTGAGTTCTTTTCCAATCCAAAGCCCTCTGTGATTCTGTGTTTCCATGTGGGAACCTGGGACTTGCACAGAACTAGCACAATCTCTTGAATGTGTTTGGCTTCTGTTAAAGGATGAACTTAACCTTGTGGAAATCCATGGTCTTAAAACTATATCATAGTTAGGTGCAAAGAGACAGATTTCAAGAGGGTAAATGCAGATTTAATTTAAGCAAATATACACATTTTATGTAAGGTCATTACAAAAATATTATAATAAAAGGGCATCCACCTATGTAGTTACATGTTTTATATCTACCACTATATCTTCAGAGTTTGGCAGCTTTATTTATTTTCTCAATACCCCTGTGAAGTAACAGGCAAAACAAAGATGCCAGTGATGACACCCTCTTGTCTTTTTCCCCAAGGAAAAGCATAGTAACAGAAAAAAAAAGTATGAAGTTTAGCAGAAAATAAACTAGAATCCTGTGATGCATACCACATAACCCTGGAGCAATGAGACTGAGAAATTACAAGTACTCTCATGTTTTATTATAAGTACTTACTACGTTTTGTCTGAAACTGTGATAAATCCATACTATAATTGCAACATCTGTACACAGTGTTCATCAATATCCAGTTCTTTGTGTCTGAGCACATGGCATTTTTTATTACAACTGCAACTATGTATTAGATTAAAAAACATTGTTATGCAATATAATTGCATTTTTGGCGTGATTAATCTGAATTGAAGTAATTAGATTCTGGAGCATTGCAAGAGAGCTGGAAACATATGTAACAAGTCCTTCAAAATAAAAAAAAACCCCAAAAAACAAAAGCAAATCCAGCTGCCATATGCATAAATACATATATATGAATACAGAAAATATGTGTATATAAAACAAATATATGTATACAGAAGCATTTATACACACATACACACAGAGACAAATATACATTTATATGTATTTATACATATTAGTAGCAGCTATCACATCTAGTATAATGAAATCCTTACCTGATTCCAGAGTTCCATAGACTTTACAGGTTGATTAATTAAGAGTCAAAGCCTAGAAAATTTGATATTTGTGGATATACTAATTTTTCATTTGTAAAGTGCATTTTCTTGTGATTTTTCTCATGACTATGCTAAATTACTTTACTAAGTGTGCATTTATCAACCTGTAAAGAAGCCTTGGGAGCACACTGATATGCTGTTACGTAGTCATATTTGGAATAATTTGTCACACTAAGAAATTTTTTTATCAGTTTTGTGAACAAGGTTGATTGCACTGTAGGAAAGGAGTATGGTGGGGGGTGGGTGTGTGTATACATGTATGGGTATGTGTAGCTTTAAATATTAACAAGAAGGGATTCGTAGAGAGCAGGCATAACCTGTTGTTTGTCATGATGTGTATTTTAATAAAGTATTTTGGAAAACCTATAGGTATAGTATATTACTTGTGATACTAAAACATCATCTAACAGCAAAGGGATTGAAGAATTTCAAATTATTTTCAAGTGCAGTTATGACACTTCCATATTTTATGTTCACTGCTCTGCTACATTGAAGGCCCTTTTCTGCAGACTACTGCATCTACTGCAAGGCTCCAGTGGTGCCAGTGGGATACTATTATTCCTATTTTGGACAGTGGGCCACAGTCCAGACTAGATTCAGTCTGACATGAGGTAACATTTCGTACACTTCTTTTCTCTCTGCAAAGCAGACCTCTAGGACTATTTCGAATCTTTATTTTAGATATCTAATGGTATCAGATATCTAATCTGATATCAGATTTATTTTAGAATCTGATGAGAAACCTACTTAATATAAGTTCAAGTACAGATTTTTATATGTGTTGACTAACAGAAAGAATAAAGGGCACAAAGTCAGGGTCTTCACACAAACTTTGCCAAAGCTTGGAGATGCCTTGAGTTTAGTTTAGAATGATTTTAGTGATAAGTCATGAGACAGGAAAACTGAGAAAATTTGTGCTGGAAGAACCATTCCTGCAATCCCCATTTGTAAACTATAGCATCCATCTGCATCTTGGTCCAGAAGATCTAATCTGTTTCAGGAATCTTGAGCAGTGAACTTTCACCTAAAATTGGTTTCAGTGCCTCACTATTAATACTGTTTTTCATTAGTATCTGACTTTAAACAGCTACTAATTTTAGATCCTGGTTATGAGATTGAAAAACTGTGTGTAGTAATATAAAGAAGAAGAAAAAACAATTAGAACTCACAAAAAACCAAGGAGCAATCAGCTTTGGGGTCAGCTCTTCTGTGGAATCATTTCATACAGCTGTGTTGGGATTTCAAACACTACAAGAGCAAGGTGTATTCCCTGATAATGCACCTCTTGGTCAGTGTTTCTGCCGCTGTGCAGAGACACAATGTAATACTCCATGGCCCACCACCCTTACAGATGTCAGGCTACCACCCACAAATTTTGGCTATGAATGACCAGTCTGGCGTGTAGGTACATGGTAATTTGAGACTTGTAAGAGTTGAGAACTTTTTAATGTTGGCCAGAGCACTAGCTGGTGTAAGACTATGTGTGATGGGGTCAGCTATTTTGCTGACTGTGTACTAACCAAAATGTGAGCAGCTGCAAGGCCTCCAGTGGCATGGTAAGCCACATGCTGAAGAGGCAGCATTTTGTTCATAATTGTGTTTACTTTAAATTGCAGTAATGGGAGTGTCTTCAGACAAGCTATGCTTTATATGATTTTTCTATTCACTCTGTTGGCGTGTTAATTACCAATTTCATTACTCCACTTGGGCAGACATCAGCAAGGATTCATTCTTTTCCCCCATTTCCTCAGAGGCTCTTGCCAAGCTTTCTTATGCCACCAAGTCCCTGACTGCCTCCATTCTCCTCTACAGACAGAGCCATTCTTTGTATCTGGTAGACCATTCTTCCCTGACCACTGTGACCCTTTCACCCTTACCCATCCTTGGGCAAATAAAACAAACCTCATCTATAAGCAATTTTATTGTCTTTCTCAAAGTTTATATTCAATTAGAAGTTTAAAAGCTAAAACTCAAAATTTTCAGCATATTTCTTCTGTGAATTGAGTTCTCACATTTGTGAATCTCTGTATTGCTGTCTTCTGCTCTTTGTAACTTTCTATTGAATTTTATTTTTGTTATGAAATTGCACACTATGATTTATAAACCTACAATATTTCTCATATACTATCCTTTCACCTGTAATTTGTGATCATTCTCTGATATGTCCTGCCAGAGCACCAGATGCTGCAATTTTATTCCATCTGTGTATAATGTCTTCCATTATTTATATCTTCAGGAATTTCTAATGCAAGCAAGTCTTACAGTTGAATTTTGTCCGTATATGTCCATCTGTCAGTTGCCTTCCTCTCCTCTCAATAATGTCTGAATTTGTTACTATTAACTGATTCTGACAGAGGTATAAAATTATCACAGAGGATTTTACTTCTCTGTCTAGCTTGGTTGATATTCCTCAGGAAATTCAGTGGAAGTGTTTTCCACATGTGCCACTGAAATAAATAACTGGGTAGAATTCCCCAGTTGAAGGAAAGGTTTTTAAAGGAGTTCATTCCTTAAAAGATGGCAGAGAATCCACTTGGGCACTCATGCTTCAAATATAAATCCATGTTAAATACTTCTTTATTGGTTCTGCTTCTCAAAGAATTAATCATAAACAATTCAGCCACCTCTAGTCTAGAGGGAATAGTTATGTTTGTGTTGTCTGACCTACTGCACCCCTAATTGGGATCAATTAAACATTAATTGCTGGCAGAACTACTGTGAAATATTCCATGTTGGTAACAAAGTATTGTAATCTTTGTCAGAACAAATGTTTAAGGCAAGAAGGCCTTGCTGTTCTGTGTTGAGGGGCATGTTGTTCTCCTATTGCTGTCCATCCCTGAAGTGACCATTCATCAGATATTAGAAATATTATCTGAGGAAGGAGCCAGTGTATCTTTCTGTCTGACCTATTGTGCTAGAGTTCATTACACCAGCCCAGTGTGACAGTTAGAGTCAGAAAGAATAGCAGTTAAGATTAAAAAAGCACGGGGATTTCTATGCATAGTGAGATTACGTTTATGAGTAGTGGAAGGTTTCTTAAAAGATTTCTGTCTCTAATGTTTGAAAAATGGTTTTGTATGTTAAAACCATATCCAGCTTTTAGCATACTGGCATAAATAACCCTGGTGCTAGCCATAAAGAAATGGGTCGGGGTGGCTGGGAGATGGTGAAGTGTAGAGGTTTGAAAGCAAAACAAGTGAGAGGCTCCAAGTCAGAAATACAACTTAATTAGAAGAAAGGGAAAAAAAAGTAGAATAAAATAAATGCAATAATACAAAAGACCACTGACAGAGTCAGAATACAACCTGAGCAGAGTGATGGAAACAGTCCAGATGAGGTGGTCTTCCTGAAGCAGTGATCCCGTAGAAAGGTCTGGTAGCTCTGGTCCTCTGGGAATGTAGTGGGTGAGGGCTGCCTGTACTGTCCCCCAAATCCCAGATTATATCCAGGTGAGAATGCTTGGTTCCTTCCCCTGGGCAGAGCATCTCACAATGGGATGATGAGTCATACAGGGGGTCCTTGATGGGCCATTAGAGAGAGATTGCTCCCGGAGGCAGTTATCTATGAGTCATACAGCAAGGCATCTGATGGGCCATTAACAGAAGATAGCCCAGGGGGAGGGGTCTGGGAAACACTGCTTCAACAATTGGATTCAACAGTTCATGAAGATGGTGATAGAATAGTTTGTGCACATCCTATACTACAACCCAGGACATGAAGTGATGGGGGAGTGGGCAAACAATAATATCTGGATGCCAGATGGCACCATCATAATGATGGCGCCAGTTCAGTAAAAAACAAAGGGAAATTCCTGACATGCATTAGCAGGGGTGACAAAGCCCACAGGGGATTGGATATGGACAGAGATACTAGTGTGGCAGAGGCACTCAATATCTCTTTCTTACTTTTCTTTAGGTATTTATGCTTGTAAAGACACATAAGCTATTTTAATTTGATTTTCCTTGTTGAACAATTTCCATCATGTTCTTTGTACTTGATTCACAGGTTAGTAAGTTTGAAACTTCCTATTACAGTTTTACTTTAAAAATAAACCATGTTATGATTGTTGGATTGCCAAAAAAAAAGATAGTGAGGACATATATAGGTTTATCTACTAGGCCATTGCTTGTCCTCTTTAGATTCACATAGAGAAGAGGAGGAAGAAGAAGGTATAAGGACACTTTGTATGAAGATCTGATATACGTGGTTGGTCAAAGGGAAGGTCAGCAATGCAGCAGGCACACTAGGTAATGAGTTCTATCTACTCATTCAAGGACCCACTATACACAGTCACAACTACTTAGGATTTATGTGTAATAACAATACAGGACAGAAACAGTTATCTTTCCTTGTAGAGAAAGGCAACAGTGAATGAAAAGCACCAACAGCATCGAATAAAGATGCTGAAGGAAAATCATATTCAGACAACTTAAAGAAACTACAGAGAGACAGAATGTAATCATCCTGATTGGAATTGGACCTGCTGCCTCCAGTGTTAATACTCTTATAGATGGAGTCTAATATTTTATTGATAAGTGGTAACGACCCTTGTTTCACGTCTCTGAACAATGACACCAGCAGCTATCCAGTGCTGTATGTGAGCATCCTGTGGTGTTACTCATGCCTTAAAACCTATGGAAAGGTAGCATATCCTGGACGAAAAGTATGAATTTGCATTTCAGCTCAAGACAAGGAGTCCGGAAGTCCGTGATCAGTTCTAGATCTATCACAGAAAATTCCCAAGCCCTCAAAGAAACCACTGATCATTTCACTTCACCAGTAGTATCTAAGTTTAGATATCTTTAAAAAAATGGGTGTCTCTGCCTTAGAACACTCAGCCCCACTGGTATGTGCATGTCACAAAACCTCAGACTTTATCTGAGCCATGGATTTAACCAATGGTGGTTTAAAACAAACAAACAAACAAAGCAGAGGAAAAAAAGCAACAACCAAAAAACCCACTAAGAAATAAAAATTAAGGGCAATATGTAATTATGTAGCATTGAAGAATTATAGCTATTTTTCTCCATAGCTCAAAGCACACCAGTATGTATACACTTGTTTTTTCTCCATAACACATATTGTAGGAACCCAGATCCTAGACTGAAAAGGCTGTTGCTACATACATCAAGAGTTTTGAAAATCTCCAAAACACTTGGCAGAGTTCTCCATGGGTCTCATACTGAACCCACTGTGACCTGCTGTGAAAGGTCTTCCACTGTGGAGCATTGGCATTGTCTTCTTATTTCTCTTCTGACTTCCCTAGTTATGTATATGTTGCTATATGGAGGGGAAGATACATCAGTCCTTAGCTGAATGAATGACTTATTGCCTTTGCCTTGTTTATTGTTATCAGAGGGAGGATTATTACAGTGGGATTTAATTACATGTGGAATGACATCTGAAATACATCAATCTTTTCCCATTTTCTAAAAGATTACTTGCCAGTATATCTATTCCACTGCTTCCATTTTCCAAGTAGCTCAGAGATTAACATACAGAAATGCCTGATGCTGAGCAGTGGAAGATGAGCTATATGCAGGACAAATAACTTCAAATCCGTTAACTGTGCCCTTTTTATTCATATACCTTTTTGTGGTTTGTGCTCACCATTTGGCAACACTTGTCATTAATGACAACACAAAGATATGTGAAAGCCTTTATAGTTCTCTGGTGTTAGGATGATTGAAAATTCAGAAACATTGTATATTTATGTTATACATTCACATTACATAAATTACTGTATGGAGATTTCTTTGCATGGTTTTCTTGAGTTTCCCCTCTTTTTTTCTACTTTTAACTCTTTTATTCTGCTAGTTTTCTCTTTATCAGCTAACAGTTATATTAGAATTAAATCACACTGCCAAAGTTATCACTCAAAATGTAGAAATTTGGCCTAGATAGCTGAAAAAAATGCCATTTCCTGAAGGTGTCCTATTATTTTCATTATAAGTTGCTGACTCAGATGAAATAATACAATACATGGCAATTATAGATCGAGCCTCATTTCAAAAAGGATCTAGTCTTCTTTAGCAATGTTCTTAATTTTGTTTTGTATCCTCTTCCTTTCTTCCCATGTTTGCATGCATGATACATATCATGCATAAATGTTCCAAGTATTTGAAGTATCTCTGTTTTTCTGAATGAATAATTTTAATTCCTTGCAGAATATCCTTCTTTTTGATTTGGGGTACAGCAGGTCTTCAAGAAAGCAAAGTCATACAACAATTTACAGTGTTCAAAAATATAAAGAAGACAGATTCTGATGAAGACTAGGACCTTTGTTTTTTCCATAATCTGATCACAGTTTCTATCTTTAAATTTTCCAGGTTAAGAAACTGTACGTTTCAACTAGTCAAAATATCTAAATCACAGTGGCTGATGAGAACCCCTTAATCTCTGACAGGAGATTTTCCACATCAAAATAAAATTACAGCAGCCGCAGTCTTAGAGTGGCCTACCTGTGCTGTTAAGGAATATAACCATCTCAAAATGAAAGATCTCATCTTGGAAACAAGACTGATATTTTAAGTTAAAATATCTTAAGAGTAGGAAAATGTAATCAATTTACATCATTGGTTTCCCAAAAGCTTTGCTCCTAAAAGGATTTTCACCATCTTTGTAGCAGCATGATAAATATTTCCAAATTTTATAATAATATCTGCAATTAATTTCTTTTCTTTTCATTACTTTCTGTGTATAGTGCTAGTAGTAGGTGTCAAGTTTAGAACAAGATGTTATAAAAACATCTTGGTATAAACCACAAAAAGTGGGTAAAGAGATGCACACTCCCTGCTCCAAATAACTGTTATGTTTCACTCAGGAATCCTGATATATACAACCTGGGAAAACACTACCTTCCCTTTTAGGTTTTGGATTTTTTTAACTTCAGCATAGAGGAAAAGTTCTTTCGTCAGCTAGAGAAAGGCAGTGGGTGAGTAAAAATATTTTCAAAAATGTTGATCACAAAACTAAATTTTCTTTGTATCAGAACAGTTCATGGGATTCCCAAGATAATAAATGAGTTTGCTAGAGCCCCAGACCACGGTTGAAACATACAGTTGTCTTGCCTTCAGCCCTGGGTAAAGCTGTCCAACTCTGGTGTGGCCTATCCAAATAAAGACCAAAGCAAGAGGAATCCTGTTAGTGACAGCCAGGTTTCCAAGAAAAATACACTCTCAAAAGCTGAGTTTGCAGAAACAGGCAGATTCCAAACACTGTAAATGAGGGAGTCTTATCAACGGGTGTGTTCATGCAAGGTTCAGTGAGGATCGATGCCAGATCCAACTATCCATTCTTTTGTTCTAGTCCTTAAAGTATAACTACAACACTTGCCTTAGAGCTCGCCTGTGGCAAAAAGTTTGGAAGAATGGCCAATGAAGAAGGCAAGCCAGTCAGATAAAGCTATCTAAATAACCCTGTATTCATAACTTTAGTGCTCCAATACCACTGGCATCAGTTATCAAAGCACAGGTGTAGCAGATTACAGAGTGCCTGAGACTATTGTTTCTGGATAGATTTAGGAGTTAGCTTAGTTCAGCATGAGCTCAGCAAAACAAAGTGTGTTACATTACTGCAACAAACTAGTAATGATGTGGTATAGACTTGAATGTGAGTCTTAGGCTTGATAACTTTGAGTAAAATGCTAGTCCAGTTCCTAGCACTGACATTGAAAAAGCAGCGACAGCACAGAGAAACTGAGAAATTATTCCACTGTTGAGGAAAATAATGAGAGATAGAATTCAGTCTGTTTTATTGAAATGACAGCTGTGAAGTGCTTTTAATATAATATTCATGGACTTCCAGAAAGAAAAATTTGGAGCATATAAGGGTTACTGACCAGTAAGCCAAGTGCAACAGATAAACAAATCCACAATAGAAACTAAACACTGTTATAGTTTTGGGTTTTTTTAATGTAAGTTAAACGTCCCAGGGAAATAATTTTTTTTCATTTATTTATTTGTTTTAAATTTTCTTTAATTTAAATTTAAAAATTTAAAAGAAAAATAAACCAAACAACAAAAAAACAAGCTAAAGAAATTATGAATTCTCTTCATCTTTTGCCAGCTTCAAATTTAGGTTTACAAACAGTTGCTGTGACACAAGAACAATAATTGAAATTATTTTACATGTAGTCCTGCAATTACCTGGTAACAGCAGCCTGCTCAATACTTACTAGTGAAAAACATTAACAACTAAGGCAAAGATTATCTAGGTTGAATACTTGCAAAAGGTAGCTTGTGGGAACATCATGTACATAGGGCACATTGGGAGATGGTTGGATGCCTTGCACTGAGATATTTTAGGATCAAGGTGGTTGTTACATAGGTTTATCTTTCTCCTTGGATATGAGGAGACCCACCATTGAGTTGTCAGTGGAACCTCCTATGTGTGTGTTTTTAATAAATGTATGATGAGATTAAGTACTTGTTTTTCATTAAATAAAATTTGGCCTGTGTGGGACTCCCCTGCTTTTTCTCCCCTGGCAATTTTTGGACATAATTTGCCTTGTTCTCTTATTCTCACAGGTTTATTCCTGAGGCTTGGTCCGCCTGTAGTGTCACCTGTGGAGTAGGCCGCCAGATGCGCCTTGTGAAATGTCAAGTGCTCCTCTCTTTCTCTCAGTCTGTGGCTGATCTGCCTATTGATGAATGTGAAGGTCCCAAACCAGTGTCTCAGAGAGCCTGTTACAGTGGCCCCTGCAGTGGGGAGCCAACTGGATACACCCCAGGGGAGACTCAGCTTTTGTATGGCAGCTTGCAGGAGATCGATGAGCTCTATGACTGGGAATATGAAGGCTTTACAGAGTGCTCAGAGTCCTGTGGAGGAGGTAAGTGTAAAATGTTTCTGTGCTGGATTTGCTTTCCTTCTTCAAGCGTGGGCTTGGCACATAATACCCATAGACATGTTGTATTGCTGTGGCTAGTTAGAATCATGGAATCATTTAGGAAGGAAATAAAACTTAAAGATTGTTGAGTCCAAACACATTTGAAAAGGCATGGGTAAGAAATGTGAAAAATCACATGTGCACAACATATTTTAGTTAAGGACTTCCAGATCTGTGCTCAGATTGTCACTAAGGGTGCTGTGTTTATCACTTATTTCTGTTTCCTTTATCAGCTGATTGCCCAAAGGCAATCACAAAAAAAAGTTGTTAGAGGGGTCTGGTTACCTGCTAACAATCACATATCATTTTTAGTTCTTATCTCTTGGTTTGCTCTGTGCAAGCAAAAACATGTGGAAGTAAATTGTCTTCCCAAAGCAGATGAGATAAATAATGGATATTTTAAGGGCTCAGCAGTTCCCTAACTCCTATCAATAAGGGACATCAGCTCCCATCCCAGTGCAAAAGAAATCTTGTGGCAAAAATGGCACTAATGATGTGGTTGTCTAAAACAAGTAGTCTTGGCAATTGTAGGTTCTCAAAGCTAATCAATTTCTCAGGTTGCACATACCATAGACAATTAACACACATTTCCGGTATCCTTTTTTCCCCCCATAGTTTTATTTAACTAGTTCTGAGAAATACATGCAGTCCAGTATTTTTACTTTTTTTTTAATTAAACCTAGATTTTTTCAGCTCTTGTCTTTTTACTTCACGACTTTCAGGCAATTTAAGAAAGGATTACTATAGAAAAATACAAAACATATACTTTAGAACTGAAAACAACTCAGCGTTTTATGAGTTAATAATCTGTACAGATTCACAGGTAATCAGTTACAGTCTTGAAAACCACAATTAGTAGAAAATAATGCAAAGGTTTTCTGTGCTTACTTTTAGCTTGCTGATGGTAGTCAATGTTTAGAGCAGTTCACAGCTGTCAGACCATTGACACTTTTGCTTCATTCCAACACAAAAAAAAAAGTGACTCTAGTGTGTGCTGAGTGGTGACAAACACTGATCTTACAGGAGTATATGTTGTGTTCATTACTGGAGAACAGTAACAATTTATCACACTTTTACAATGACTACCAAAACCTGAATGGTTGCTAGAAATATCCTCTTGAAATGAAGTAATTTCTTAGAATATAGAGCTTATGCTTGTATTTTTCAAATGTAATTCACAGAGACTGATTTGTGGGAGACATTTTTCTTTATAAATTTAATCCTTTTCAATTGTCAGCAAAACTTTTTACCAAGATTTCTTTTTGTCCAACATCAACTCCAAACTTGCCAGATTAGCAGATGCTAAGTCTAATATTTTTGTGGCCATAGGTGCAAGACTAGTCAAACTAATTTTATTGGTTTTGGAGTCCTGGGAGAAGAAACTGGATAGATGCAGAAGTAACCTTTCACCTCCCAGAAGCAGCAACCAGAAGGAATGTGTTAGACATAAATTCTGCTGGTGGTGGCTTCATTTCCCAGAGCTGTCATCAAATATCATGTAACAATTATTCTATCCTGGTAGATATAAACACAGAAATTCTCATTTGATGGTGTTTTGAAAGTGGACTTAAACTGCCTAGATTCATATCCCACCATTACACGTTTTTATACTGTGATTTCCTGTTGAGAACTGATTTCTTTTTTGTTCCAAGGAAAGCAATTTTAAAGCAGATAGCTTTTGTTCTAATAATATTGTGCAGTAAATATTGTTTTGAATTCAATTACTTGGCAAATGAACTTCCTGAAATTCATATACCTTTTTTAATTATCTCTGCTCTGTTGAATTTCTGATTTATGATCAAAAGTTTTTATATTATCTAAATGTTCAATGACCCGTCCTAATTTAAAGCACAGTTGTGAGATTCAAGAAGAAGTTGAGGAAAGTGATTCTGATCACATTTTTTACTGCTGGAGCAAGCCAGATTCTTTTTTTTTCTCCCTGGCTCAACCCATTAAACCCAAAAACTGTCAATAAATATTCTAGCAACCATATTCTGACAGGAAGCATTTTCTCTGATATCTATGCTGTCAGGCAAGATTACTGATCTTACCAAGACCTTTCAAAGATAAAAAAGAAATTTTAATAGACGGAGTAGAATGCCTGTAGTATGGACAAGAATTATTGGAATTGCAATCAGAGATGACTTAGATGAGAGAAATAAGCATAAGAAATAAACTTACAGGGAGGTTTAGGGCTGATTGGATACTGAAAACTGAAGAACAGTAGTATCAGAGCTTGGCTATATGGATTTGATAACATAAAACCATCAATGAGAAATGGAGGAAAGGTGGAATTCAAGACCTCATAGTCATCCCTTTTCAGTAGTCAAGATTGAAACAGACAATGGAAAAGTGTTAAATTGATAGTAATTGGTGAAGAACTCATTAGTGACACCCTTCAGAGAGGAGAAACTGAAGCTGTGGAAGTACACTCAGTTTACAAAATTTTATCTGAGAAAGACATACAGAAGGTGAGTAAGCTGTGTGCCTAGCAAACAGAAACACGTCAACCAGCATGTGGTAGGAATCAGTGGTTTCTTTCCACAGAGTTTGGAAAAATACTTTCATGGTTTCCATACCTTTGGATCAGCAGTCCTTCTCTCCTGGCTTCATCAAATTGATGTCAGGCCTGCACTGATGTTCCATGCAAAAGGGAGACCAGTAATTTGAACACAGTGCCATTTCCCATCAGATAGAGAACCTCTTCTGCTCTTCAGGTAGGAGCATTCCATTCTGGAGAATCTGATGCTTGTGTTTGCTGCACACAATGTGTTTACATGATCAACAGAAAAATGATTGAGCTAAAAATATAATGAACATGACAGGACAATGAACATTTTGTTCATATATATAAGTTTTGTAAATTTCTTTTCCTCGATATAAATCACTACCATTTGTTCTATCTTTTCAATAGGCTACCCTTTTTACAATTTTTCTTAAGTCTTTTGAGAGATTACTTGAATAGCAAAATTGAAAATAGGGGGCCACCTGGTAAAGAGGGAAACTCCCAACAGCACTGGCTGACTACAAGGACTTTGGTAATTTTGATGTTGGTGTCCATGTCCAAAACTATCAAATTTCTTTCTTTTTTTCAGTACCTGGGATACAGGAGACACTCTGCATAGTCCTGTGTCATAGCCATGACCTTAATAGGCTTAAACACACAGAAGCCAAAAAAATGGTTAACAAGCCTCTTTTCTGGGATGCTCAGCCTATACTGAGATCAAGTACAATGAATCTGTGAATAATGTTGGGAACACAGGAACTATGATCAGCTATATAACACTTTGGTTTTCTTGAAGGTTATAAAATCATTTTTTGCCTAATGACATGTACTCTGACATTAGAAATACCAAAAGATCTTGTTATCTTTGTGACACTGTTTTTGGAAGTCTTTAAGGTCTTACAACACTTTGGTTTTGTTTGGTTTTTTCCCTTCATATTAGTGTCTTTTAAAAACAGTGAGATGTTTTGGAAAAGTGTTGGTTTTGAAACTGCAATGTAATTGTTGAGAGTTCAACTAATCTTTTCCTAACTCAGGACGCAGGAATGAATGTAAAAAGCATACTTTCATTATATTTGAACCACTGTGGATTAGATTCTCAGGATGTTCGGGCCAATTATTATCCTCAGACCCCTCACAGACCCTTTTATCCATGAGGAAATAGATCCTTTCTCATCCACCTCTTCCCTGTGGCATGTAATGTTGCACTCCCTGATGTTCTAGCTTTCAAACCTTGTGATCCGAAAAACCTGTGATACCCCTAGTCATAGGAAAAGTGAGAGTAACTGGCATGCCATGGACTGCATAAGGATCTTGGACTTAACAAGAAATTTCTGAGTTAAACCATGATAACCAAGTCTTCCAGCTTCTCTCAGTCCCAACATCTACTGTTCTTTCCCAGCTTTCTCTAACCCGTTCTTTCCCAGCTCTGACATATACTCTGCAGGCTTGCATCTCTGGTTTGGGTGCAAGCCCATAGATGCAGAAGAGTAAACTGAGAACAGCTGAATTGTCTGACCATGTTTTACTTTGCTTTTGCATGTGTAGAAGTCATACTGTTTGGTACAATATAGTATATGAAAGCCATGGCCATCTTCACACCTTAGCCTGCTTGGCTGAAAAATAAAATGCCATATTGCACTTTATTCAAAATGAAAAAATGAGAGCACTGGACAAGTTTCTGTCCATGGAGGTGAGCTATGGACTATTTCCTGCAGCACTGAGAAATCTTTCAGAGAGACTGAAAGCAATGACAAGTCTACAGCTGGGGCTGCAGACCCAGTGCTACCAGCCCGAGGCTGGGAGTCACCACGTGCTGCAGCCGTGCTGGTCCTGCTGGGCCCACCCCAGACCTTGGCTACCCCTGCAGGTACAGAGAGCTGGCTCTGACCATTATTTGTTGTGTGCAGGTGTCCAGGAGACTGTGGTGACCTGTCTGAACAAACAAACTAGGGAGATTGCAGATGAAACACTGTGTGTTAGCAGCCGTCGTCCTCCACAGCTGCTGAAGGCCTGTAGCCTGGATCCCTGCCCCCCAAGGTAGGCATAATTTTAAGTGACCACAAACTCTATTGCCTTTCAGTCTGGAGACACACACTGCCTCAAGTATGCCTTTCTCAGACTGCAGGGGCTTACATCCTCTTCCTGCCATAATCATATTGACCAGGAAGTATAAAGCAGCAGTAAGACCAAAGGGCAAACTTCAGACTGTTTGCATCTTCCAGTCCTTCAAGTAGACAGTTTATGGATTGGCTTAACTTTACCAAGTTTTGTCAAGTTTAAAGAGACTTCTTGAACCTCCCCTCTCAGAAAAGGTTTTGCAGAACCTGTTTGTCCTGGCCTCAGGCAATTTCCACAATCATGACCCTAAAAACAGCAAATCTTTCTCTGAAGGGATTCACATCTGCACCCTCGACAAAAGAAAATAGCTGTTATGACATTCTCATGGTTTATTTAAATCGGGCCTGTCAAGTCTATAAGATGTACTGTTCACATATTGTCTTTTTTCCAAGCTGTACACAGGTGCATTTACTCCATTGTGACACTGCAGTAGATTTAAATACGTTGATGTATAACTCTGGACTATTTAAAACACTCAGCACTGTCCAGGTGGTAGATATACCCTAGAGCATTTATTGATAGTTGTATGTATGATTTATGAGACAACAGGCTACAGAGAGGTTTGTTGTTACAAATAATAGTAGATTTGGGATATGCAGAGAAGGCTCACATTAAAAATCAAAGATGGCCAGAATTAAATAACAATAAGGACATAAATAACAGTTTGGTTGGTAATCAGGATTTTGAATTTGTGACAAACAGAGACAAATAGATTGAAATTTCTTTACCAAAGCACTACGATTGCTCATGAAGATACTGCAACCCTAGCTTGGTTAGATTGTCTTTATTGCTGGATATAACACACAAATACTACAGAAATGTTTTAAATTTACTTTTTAGGGGGAACTCTTGTGGTAGTTCATAGGTAGAAGCATCACCGATGCTTCTACTATGCTGAGAGTGCATAGTAGAAGATTGATCAACCACCAATTCTGACATGAAAAATAAGTTCTCAGTAGTTAAGAAAAAACAAAACACACTCAGGTAGGCCAGTATTCATGTGACTTTTGTTACAAAAGTAGTCTGAGTAATTGCATGAATACTTCCTGAATTAATCTGTGTGATTATCCATAGCACTGTGGTAACCTTGCTACCAGAGTAGAGCTAGTTTAAAGCAACCATAGTGTGCATTTCGCTTCATGAATTACAAGAGGATCATAGTTAGGTAAGAACCAGCCTGTGAAGCAGAGGTGAAGCCTGTGAAGCAGGAATTGATGCTGAGGGGGAAGACTAAGCAGCTTTAATCCACCCCTAGGGCTGCAACTGAGAAGAGGGGAAATGACTCTCTCCCCTGTATATACAACTTCTCTCCTGAAGCTCCCTCAGTCTGGAGGAAATTGCCTGTCTCCAGGCCCAGGATGAAGAACAGCACATATTCTGCAAAGCAGCTCCTCTGGTCAGAGCAAGTAGGCCTGCAGACTGCAGGCAGCATGGCTAATGGAAAGAGAGACAACAAGGCAAGTTGATGTATCTCCCAGGCAGGCTGTGATGGGATAATTACCATATTTCCCTCAGATTTCTGAAATGCTGCACCTACCGATGTCACTGTGTTAAATATAGTGGTATATCAATGAAATAGATAATGTATAAAATTTTTTTGCTTTATAATCATTATTTACAGACACTTTAATACTTTTTTAACAAAGGAATAAATAAAGGTTTATTTATTTAGATTAGGATTTTCTCCTTGTTTAAATCATAAGATACTTCAGAATTCTAATCAAAAAATTTTGATCCAGGAGTCTAATGGAAATTTAGGCTAAAAATCATGTCCTTATGTATGCTGATGAAGGCATTTCTACCCACTGACAAGTCCAAAAATTCTTTGTGGTTGTGATCTTAGATCTCTTCTACAGGAGTTTCCAAAATCTGTGAAGCATTGATACTTCCCAGAGCTCTTGCTGATGACATAGAGAGAGCTGGCTGGTCTTATAGTGTTGGCTCTTCTCTCTGTTTTCCAGCTACTTAAGTGTGTTAACAGAAGCTAAAATTATAGAAACCACTTTCCTAAAATATTCTTCATGTGTGAGTGACTGCTGGAGCATGCAGCTGTGGGTAGAGGAGGCATTCCACTGAAAAGGCAACTGAAATGGTGATGAATGCCTCTGTAGGCAAGGAAATATTGTCCACAGCATGAAGAAAAGGCTGAGGAGTCTTGCCCAAGAGAATAAAAATTCTCTCCTAATATATTTAGAGAAATTATTCTAGTGACATTTCTTGAACCTAAAAAGCTCACCATGCTTAGAATTTAATGCTTATGTCTAAAATTTAGTACAGCTAAAGATCTCACTTAACTGTAGAGGGAGAACATCTAAATGTTAGAATTTCAAAGTTTAATGTTGCCTCTGCTACAGGCATTTTGGTTACGTGTGGAGGCTACTCTGTAACCTCTCAAAGGGTTAGTCGTGTAAGCTGTAAACAATTGTTTTAGCTGTTTTACTAGAAACAGACAAAAGCACTGACCTATAGAATCTCACCAGCCTTTTTGGAGTGTCAGAAGGCATGGACCTCAAGAAAGAAGTAGTAGTAGGTGAAGAGTAATTTCATTCTGGTTTTGATCCATCTTTTTTCTTTTGGACACTTTAGAAGAATGATATTAAAAGGTTACTGTTCTATTAATTTGAATAGTTCAGGTGGACTGTTAATGTTCATTTTGTTCCTTACTGAAAATAGATGTGGATAGACTAGAAAACTTCATTACTCAATACTTGAAATTAATCTATGGTATTATCTATCTTTTCAATCCCTAATTGCCCTGGAACAGAATATGGTAAGAGGTAAAATATATATTGGCAATATATTTCACATTTATGAAAACACTGAGAGGTGATGGTGCTTGTATAGCAGCTGAAAATGCTTTGAAATTCTCTTTGGAATTCTGGGTTAGTATCTTAGCACACTACTATTCTGGGTACATGGAAGAGAGACAAAAACTAAACCACAGAAATCTGTCTTCAGATATTCATAGCTGTATGGAGTCAGAAAATTCCCATACTTTAAATTCTTACAGGAGAAGGCTTAAGAATCGGGAAGAGTTGCACACAAAAAATTGGAAGATTTCCTCCATATTCAAATCCCAACTGAGTTCTCCTGGGGTTTCAGATTTTGTTGAGAGTGTTTTGCTTATTGCTTCTAGAACAATAGCCGAAAAAAAGCCCAGATCCTTTTCTCCTGGAAAACAGTGTAACAAAATTTCCCATTTTGAACAGAATTAAGAAAATGGGAAACACTGCAGAGCTGATTACTACATTGGGAGCTAATAACTGACTTTCGACACAGTAGTTAGAGATTAAATTTGTTGACATTAGCTTAGTTTAATATTTCTAGAAAAAGGATATAGCTTGTTTTGCTGTACTAGGAGAACCAGCATGCTTTCTAAAGGAAAGAGAGAAATAAAGACTACCACAATTTTAATTCAGTCATTCAGTTACGTAATTTGTGTCAGTCAAGCTGTACCACTTGAAGAATTATGTTGCAATAATTGAGCAGAGTATGGTCTTCCAGAAGTTAACTCAGAATAGCTGTTCAATGTCTAGAAGTTTCTTCTCTAAGAGAAAAAAAAAAGGAAGATCACTCAGTTTCGCTAATTGCTATGTTTGTATTATAAATTACAAAAGAAACAATTAGAAGAACCCTGTTTCAGTGTTAACTTGGCTGTTTTCAACAAAAAAATTACTGACATTCGAAATGTGTCTTTTCCTCAACCTTCACAGCCTGAATTACAGGCAGTCATCATCTAATCAGATATAATTGCTCTTGTTTATATGAGCAACAGCATGAGCACCTCATGGTGAGCCAACAACCTCTACCAAAAGGGTGAAAGAGAATGTTGTAACTCTGTTATTAATTATAACTGCTCAATAATTTGGTCAATGTGTGTTGACCAATGTGTGTTGACCGATGTGTGTTGAAAAGATTTGGTAAACATGTATGGACTAGTGAAGAGAGAATCAAAGCAATGAAAACCAGATGGCTGAAAATGGAGGAAATTACAAGCAATTTTTACAGCTTTGTTCATGACTATTTTCAAAACTGAACTTTTATTTCTGTGCAACAAAGAACAGCTGAATTCCACAAAATGAGGAAAATAAAAAAGAAGAAAAAGCAGATGGTTCTAGGAATAGCACACAATTTCACCCTAGCACTCTACCACTTCAAGCCTCTGTAGTTTGCAAGAAAAGATAGGAAACCATCTGAGTGATTCTGATATCTGATGAAAAAGGTAAACGACTTTTAGTTGCCTGAATTAATCCAGGCTACACCTCATTGCGTGAGGGTTTCTTTTCTCGGTCTTTTTCTTTTCTTCTGTGTCGGCTTGATTTGTGTTTCTGTGATGAAGCACCTGTTATTATTTTAATATTTATTTGGTAAATGTGATATTGTTATCTGTTTCAATCTATTTCCCAGCTAAAGTTAAACTATAAAGGATAAAAAATATCAACATGTTTTTCAATGCATTAGATCGGTGATAGGTCAGACTTAGTGCAAGGCATGTTCCCATCAACAATCTGAAATTAATTCAATTTGTGTGAAAGGGCCAGAGCCTCCTCTAATCCATTAAACAGTGACCTATGTGTGGAAGGGTGTCAATGCAGATGTGTTTTGCAATGGTAGAGTGAAATATTAGAGCATCTCTATTTAGTTCATGAAAAGGTTAAAGGTCTGCAAGTCATTATGTCTACAGATACTGCACTATAGCCTTACTGGCAGGGGATACCAGTTCTTGTTATATTATCGAGAACTACCAGTTCTTGTAGTTTGGGGTTCTTTTCAGAGTTGTAAGTTAGAATCGGTACTAATGTGGCAAACATGTTATTACTGTGACTTTGTGACACAGACACGTTTTCAAATCCTCACAAACTAGTGATGCATTTTTAAAATGGGATAAGTTTAGGTCTATTTTTTAGCTGAAGCACATTGAGAATGTCTTTGAGATGCTTGTAGGATGTAGCCCATAGAGCCTCCTAGGACCACAGACCACAGCTTGAACTGTGGTGGAAGAGCTTAGAGAATCAGATGTCAGAAGGAATATGCCGCCACACAGGACAGATTCACCCTCATTTGAAGCCTTAGACAGAAGTCATGGACTTAGTGAGGGAATCATAAGGTCATTTATTCCCTAGCTTTCCTGTGCTAAACACAGGACTATACAGGGACATCTAAACAAGCTGCCCTCCCTAGGTGCCTCTGCATTACCTGCATACCTACCCCTCACCACTGTAATACCACCCTAATCTTAAAATGTATTAATCTGTGACCTAAAAACATTTCTCTTGTCTTCCTTTTCTATAATATAATCTCCTGCTTTGCAACCTTTCCACCTCTCAAGAGATTGTCCAAGGCATATCTGATGGTCTGCCATTCCCCTTTCTGTCTGGTTGTTCCCTCTGGCTCCTCAGTGTCCTTTTCTCAGCTACAGTTACAGTGAAGTCCCCAAGGAGACCCTTTTCAACCATGTGTGTCACATCAAAATGTGAAGCAAGAGGGTCAGAGGAGCCTCCATCACACCTTGCCTCCAGCTCTTCTAGTTTAAAAGTTCAGAGGTCTTCCCCACCTATTTTGCTTTTTTAAATAATACATTACATTAAGATTACATTAAGAGACATTTTCCTTCATTTCACCCTGTATTCCCACCAAACTACTATCTTAATAAAATACTAGAATGCAATTTTTTTAGTAACTTATACCATATATCCTTCTTACTTGGAGTGATAAATCACAGTTCTTTACCAGAACACTGTATACCTAGATATTTTCCCTTACACAGATCTCCACTTCACGGATTTCTCCAAGTTAGTACACCCTTGTGTTGAAACAATTTTCCCATGCGTAAGTTTTGTTATGACTTGGTTTGTGGTGAATATTAGCTTTAACTCATGCTAGGGACTTACTGACAGAGCAGACTTATTCTTTTTTTTCCTGGTACAGTCAATTTTCTGGGTTTCATCATCTTAATACAGTCCACTTCTCCCGACCCTTCTCTTCACTTATGCCAGAATTTAAGATTCACTGCCACTTGATATTTTTCAGTATTTTGAACAAATACCATCTCACACCAGTGTTTCATATGTTACCTTCTACTGCTCGTTTTTTTCTCTACATTTATTTTCAATCTTCTTGAGTATTAGTTTACTACCTCAGGAGGAGGATTTCATTCCCCAAAGAAGCTTTCCCAACACCAGCAAAAAAGCATGTCTTTCCTTTTGTGCCAAATATGAAGTCAAATATTTTGTAGCATAATGAGCAGGATTGATTTTTTCACTTCAGCATGAACATATGAAACAAGCTACAAGTATTATAGATGGTTGATTTTATAATGCATCTTCATTTAAAAAGGTGAGAAATGAACAGCACCATTATATCTTCCACTTACAGTATTGTTGAAGTAATTTGTAAGAGTCTGAGGAATACCCAGCACTTTCAAACCAATAAACCTTTATGGACGGAAAAAAAAGGTGTAAACAAAATAAAAATATGGCCCTGATTCTTAAAAATATAGTTCTGTAACGCAGTTACTCATCAGAAAGATTCACACATTAAAAAAATGGAGAAGGCGCCCTCACTTCCATTCAGTTTGGAGTGTATTAAGTACCTATTAATGCAGTCAGACTCATTAAACTATTAATTCTCTATCTGCCAAGTAGGTCTGTCACATCTCCAGAAGCACAGCAAGACCTGTTTGTGTCCATGAAAATTTCCATCTTCAGTGTGCCATCACCCATTAGAATTGTGACTAAGCTGATGTATAGTATATTCTACCCAGCTGTTAGTAGGTCTTACTCATTCACAGCTTTAGGAGACACTTGTAGCACTCACACAGAGGTCTGTGCATCTAATTGCCACTCAATGGATCCACAGATTTCTAATATTGTAATTATATTGTATGGAAGTGTGTTTGTTTAATTATAATGCTTATATTGTTCTGGTCTGAACAAAGATTTTCAGGTACATTAGACAAGCTCATTTCCCTTCCCATGAGTAAGCAAACTCTAATGTCTTAAGTCATTATTTTCTGCAAGATCAAAGAAGCCAGTTTCTCACTCAGGAAAATTTGGAGAAGTACATTAAGTTGCCATTCTGTACTATGTGGATTCTACCCACACACCTATGCAGACATAGCAATTAGGATGGAGATACAATCTGTTTTAATACCTTTAAGTTTGTCCATGTATATAGTAACTTCTATGATACCATCACTGTGAACAGAATTTTTCCTTCCATTGAGTCAGAATCACTTGTTACTTCTATGAATCTGACTACTTTAACAGAGTTTTTCAGGGTTTGTAGGTATAACATGAGTTTAGAGCCTCCCCACTCTAAATGAGGAGCACCTGTATGTTTGGGTCTCTAAATGTCAATGTGAAAAAAAAACATCTTTTAATAGAGAAGATTGAGTGAGCTACTAAATATATTACTAGTCACAGTTTCAGGATCTCAAAATATAAAGTAAAAAGGAATAGCATCATACAATATCTTGGGAAGGACCTTGAAGATCATGTATTTCCAACACCTCTGCCATGGGCAGGGACATCTTCCACTAGACCAAGTTGCTGAGAGTCCCATCCGGCCTGACCTTGAACACCTGCAGGGATGGGGCATCCACAGTTTTGCTGGGAAAGCAGTGGCAGTGTCTCAGTACCCTCATGGTAAAGACTTTCTTCCTCATATTTAATCTAAATCTACTTTCAGTTTGAAGCCATTTCCCTTAGTCCTGTCACGACATGCTCTTGAAAACAGTCTCCCTCCATCTTTCTTGGAAAGCTGCAATTAGGTCACTCTAAAGCCTTCTCTTCTGCCTGAACAATGCCATTTGTTCAGTTCTCAGCCTTTCTTCACAGGAGAGCTGCTCCCTCCCTCTGATCATCTTATTGAGTCTCCTCTGGACATGCTCCAACAGGTCCATGTCCTTCCTGTGCTGGGACCCCAGAGCTGGATGCAGCACTGCAGGTGGGGTCTCAGCAGAGCAGATCAGAGGGGCAGAATCCCCTCCCTGGCCCTGCTCCCCTCAGTGCTCTGGATGCAGCCCAGGGCACGTTCGGCTTTCTGGGCTATGAGTGCTCATTGCTGGGTCATATCCAGCCTCTCATCCACCAGCACCCCCAAGTCCTTCTCAGCAGGGCTGCTCTGATCTGTCCATTCCCCAGCCTGTGTTGACACCAGTGGTTGCCCTGACCCTGTATGAGATTCCCATGGATCCACATTTTGATCTTTTCCAGGACCCTTATTATATTAAATGTAAATGCAAATGCAAATGTAAATGTAAGTGTAAATGTAAATGTNGAATGGACCTTTGAAACAAAATTCTTGTACTGCCTTTTTAACAGTGTGTTGCAAGAAGGACATTGAAGGGAACTCAAAGCAGAACATAAGGGAATGTAAGCAGACATTGTGAATTTCCTGAATTCAATAACAAAACCATACAGTTATATAGATATATTCTTGAGTTCTACAGTTCTGCCTTTCCCCTACTAACAAAACTAGAAAAGCACTGTGTATGCCTGATTTTGAGAGACAGTCTGTTTCTATCTTCTGCCCTGGTGAAATAGTTCAGGAACAGTTCATCCTGTTGAAAATATTATCCCTGTAATGCTGCCAGCCAGGTCAGCAAGAAGGTGATGTTATCTGCTGTTTTTGTGGCAGTACTGCTCATAAAACTTGGAGTTGCTAAAGAATTACTTAAACCCAGTCACTGTTATCTGAACAGTCTTTCATTCGTGAACATGCTTGCTTCGTCCATTCAGTCCAGTGACATCTTTACTTCTTTCCTGCCCTTATAATTTCAGAAAATACTTTTTTGGATTTAGAGTCTTGTTACTCTGTGGGACAAAATCACATGGTTCATGAATATTGATCTTACAGTTTGTAAAGGCAGGTTTTGTATATTATTGCTCTGCCATTTACATCCATTTTCAACAATCTAATTCTTTTAAAGTTTCATTTTAGAAGGAATTTCAGATTAAAAATTGTCAGTTGACTGTACATCTTTCTCACCTGCTTAGATTTTTCTTTCTTTGTCTTCTGGTGTAAGCTTGTTGATGTCTTCCTCAGGAGTAGCTGGTGTTTCTACCATTTTCCATATGGTGTAAAGCTAGGTCTGAAGAAAAGGTGTTTGCTTATGACATAGTCCTGCATGGAAAGCACCAGTGTGAAAAGAGCTAGGAAGCTTTCTACATAAAGCAGCTCTGTCATGGGCAGCAGGATGTTAAACTGTCCATTGTGATTTAAGCTCAGATGGCAGCTCTCAGCACCACAGTTTTCACTCACCCTCTCACACCTCAGTGGAATGGAAAGGAGAATCAAAACTAAAACTTGTAGGTGGGGAGAAGAAGGATTTAATAATTTAAACATAAGTAACATATAATAATTACAGTAGATAATGATAATGAGAATGATAATAAGAGGGGGAGAAAAACAAACAAAGAAGAATAAGAGATGCACAATACTACTGGCTCACCTTCTGACCAATGTTCAGCCCCATCTCTACACCCCAAAGGACCCCCCTTCCAGGTAACTTCTCCAGTTTATATATATCAGACATGACATTCTGCAGCACCCAATATTTGGCCAGTTTGGGTCACCTGTCGTGGCTATGCCCCTTCAGGGGTTTGTTTTTTTTTCTCCTGATCCTCCTCACTGGCAGAGCATGAGACATAAAAAAAAGTCCTTAACTTAGTATAAACACTACTTAGCAGCAAAAAAAAATCAGTGTGTTATTAACATTATTCTCACACTGAATCTAACCAACTACAGAGAAGAAATTAACTCTACCTGAGCAGAAGCCAGGACATTTTTCCTTCACTTCTTTGCAAAAGAATCATGTAGACTGATCTGCAGTTTATTTCATAAATTAGTCTTTCTTGTGTTTTTGCATTGCTTCATTTTAAGTTTAGGGCAATGTACATTAGCTCAAACTCACCTTGGTTCCCAGTGTGGTTCCTCCACTGTGTCCTCATTCAGCTTCTGCCATCTCCTGTTACAAGTTCCACTTGTACAATTTATGTTCTTTTCCTCAAACCTCCTGATATTATTTCTTAACCAGCTTTCCACCTTTACACTGATTTACTCTTTTCCTTCTCCGTTAACTGTTTCATTCTTGAAAAGCCTACCAAGAATCTATTTTCACTGTATCTCACATAATATATTAAACAACATCCTTGTAACAAGTTGCTGCTGTAAGCATAAGCCCAAATATAAACTGGTATTCATTTATCTTTTCAAACCTAACTTGGTCTGTATAGTCATATTAAAGACAGTCATTGGAATCAATTATCTCAATGCTGCAGTTACCAACCAGAATAAAAGTCTTGTGTGAGGCACTTTCCAGTACCCAGTATGTCTGCTAATCCCTTAAACAAGTTCTCTGCCAAAGCAGTTCACTTACCTGAAGCTGCCTTTTCATGTTTCTGTGTTGTTTGTGCAATCTGTATCTGCAAAAGTCCCCTGATGGTCCCACTGCATGATCTCCCACTGTTCAAAATGTTGACAGAGGAACACAAACTCTCTTTTCTGTTCTGCCTGGATAGTTGATGTTCTCTACCTCTGACTCAAGGGACAGTAAGACTTTTTTTGAAGTGCATAACATTAAAAAATTGCTTGAAGCATGTCATAGGGTTACTCTAGCGATCAGAATTGTCAATTGTAGAGTTGCTGAATATTCCTTTTACCCTCTGTACTTCTCTGGCTTCTGAGTTCCTTCTCTGTGTTCCTGTGTTTGGCTCTGTTGTATAAATACTGGCTCCCTGCCACAATCAGCTATAATGAGCTGCAATGTTAATTGAAATCAGTAAGTTTACAGGGTGCAGGTCACCTGCCAAAGCACTTTCATTGAGCCCTTGATCTGCTTCTGTGTGTTGTCAGCATATCTTTAATGGACTTCCTTCACTTTAAGAAAGATACTTTTTGAAGAAAGCACCTCATTCTTCCTTGTGCACAACAGCCCCCTGAAACCTTTCCTGACTGTTCAGTTCCCTTGTCAGAGTGGCAAAACTGTGCAATAGATACTGTACAGTGGATTTTTTCAGGCTGGCACTGAACGACTCTAAGTATGAATTGTTTTTCTGGTTTTGCTAGTGAGGATTTAAAAGTACTTTGCATTTTCATTTTTTATTTGTTACTGAGCATTAATTTTTCCGAACTTAGTTAAATCTCACTTTTCTTCTGAGGTGTGTGTATACTGTATGTGTAGTTGTAATGTTTGGTCTACTACAAATTGAGCCACAGCAGTAGGGAGATAACTTCCTAAAGAACTCAGATCTGTGTTTGAACACCAGGGTTGAGGTCTTTGTTGTCATACTTCATTTCAAAGGAGCAGTCAAATTTTAATTCTAAGTGATTTAACATCTGGATGAAAAATCACTTGTAGTTGAATTAATGGTTTTTGTGCTACTTTCTTTGAGACTTCTTTGATTATAAAGTCAATAACTGACTTGGGAGTTCTGATCTCAGTCCTGTAGCTTCACTGCAATAAAGTATGCTACCCAAATGGAATGGACAGTATCTTTTCCTGCTGTTCAGAGTTCAAGATCAAATTCTGACATGGTATTTAAGACATGATACTGAGCATATTTACTCAATCAAAGATACATCTGTTAAGTGAGCCTCAAGAAAGTGTTTCACACCTGAAACAGGAAACTTCGCCACAAATGCTGTTCCAGGTTCATAAGGAAAAAAGAAGAGAGGAGATAAAAAGGCTGTGAGCCGACTTCTCAGTCTTCACAGCCAAATGGAGAATGCACAGGTTGACAGAGGACAAGAGGAAGCCAATATTAATATAATATGTGATTTACTCAGCCTGTTGTATGCACACAGCTGCCTCACAGCCCTCGTGCATTGAGAAATGTCTTTTCACAGGCAGGTGACAGATGTTAAGTCATATTCTTCCAGGCAAACCTTTCCACATGGATGAATGTTTATTTTAGAAATAAGAGTTCCTTTGTAACACTTTCATATGGTTTAACCACATGAAAATGACAATAATTTCATTTTTTTGAACTAGCTTCAGAGGTCTTTGTCTAGAAAAGTGTTTACTTTTCCTGTGAAATGTTCAGTTGGCACTGGTAGAAGAGATTGTTGGCATTAAACCACATCCCTAGGTAATTTTCTTATAACACCTAACAATTTAGAATGATTTGGGATGCACCATATATGTTGTGCATATGGGAACTAATCCAAAGTTGTCACCTACACAGCATTTCAGCTCAAGACTGAAAGTTCTACCTACATAATTTACTTTTTCCAGACTGGTTATAAGAGTGTCTTTTGTTCTGAAGGCTTGTAGCCCTGCTGGGCCAACAACTAATTCTACCATCTTGTCTTGCCATGAGTAGCTGCTCACTAGCCAGTGCCACTTTCTGGTCTCTCTAGCCAGTAGAAGTATTGTCTGCTCTCCAGTTCTTATGGTAATGAGAGGGACATTTCAAAACTGAGGTAACAATGCATTATTGTCCCTATTATTCATGCCACTACAATGCCTTGAGGCTCCTGTCAAGCTGAGACTCCCATTATGCTAGCTGGTAGAGAAAGAATAAGATAACATCTCTGCTGTAAGGTTACTACCTATATAGGCAGCAGCACAGACAAAGCTCAGGGGAAAATAATAATAANNNNTAATAATAATAATAATAAATAGAAAATAACACCACACTAAAGTATTGTGATTTTGTGAGCATGAAGCTGAGACACAGGTGGGAGAACAGTACGATCCAGCCCAGTACTTGACTATCCCCTTTGGACTCAAAGGGAATATATCCCTACCCACAGGCTAGCCTGTGCTTCAGCAGTTCTGGTGCACTCACCTCTGGAGTTCAGCAAAGAGCCAGGAAAAAGATCCTGCTCTCTTGACCCTCCAGTTCTTCGCCTGAACTCCTGGAGCACAATATGATATTGATACCTTTTTTTTTTTTTTCTATTGAAAGAAAGAAGGAAATTAAAATAAAAATTAGATGTTTAGGGCTTTACAGGTTTACAGGTTCATGTCACATGTTGGAATTTTTTAAACAGTCTGAAGCTGATAACAAATGCTCAAGTTTAATTCAAAGACCACAGGAAAGATTTTTTTTTTTAACTATGTCAAGATCATTTTCCTATTACAAATGGCATAAAGTGGTTTTTGAAAGAATCTCTAATATTTTTAGATTTACATTAATGGTATGAAACACTCTCCCTGTGGTGGTAACCAGATTTTTCAGATTAATGAGATATTTTTGGCTGTTGGAGCTTCAAAGTTGTTCTCTTTCTTTTATTCAGGGGAGCTGTGAGTATTTACATTTTAAAATGCACTGACCATGATAATTGCTGAAACTGTCTGTTGATATGGAATTAAGCATATGCATAAGCATTCCTTAGATAAGCTTAAGTTATTTAATGAGAGTGTTCTAGAAAACAACCATTTGTTACTGGTCCTTTAGCAATTAAACTTATAATTCATAAAAGTGATGGTAGATCAGATTGTTAGTCTAATTCATAATATATATTGGCTGATAAGTTTCCCAAATGGTGTTTTTCTGTTCATAAAATCTGTTCATTACTAATTCACTTTGTTAGTTTCTAGTTCCTGTAAATGCAAGGAATTCAGTGTTTCAGTTCACTGGGGTTTTCATTAAATTTTGTCTCATTTTTATGCTACAGCCTTCCTTTATCATTGTGTGTAAGAGAAACTAAAGGAAAACCATTGCCTTGAGCAGTCAGATCTGGTACTTCTGAAACTACTTCAGCAACTACTGAGTCTGTCTATCTTCACGTGCACTATATGCCCATATAGTTGGCCAACTCTAAAAAAACTACTGAGATATTCTTATGAAAAAAGGAAAACATTCATTTGGAAAGTTAAAAGTTGCTGTGATCAGTTTTGGTTTTGAAATTTTGATAAAACTTGAAAGAAGTTGTATTTTCACACCGTCCTCTGCTTCCTATATATTTCCAGTAGAAACCTGTTTTCATCCATGTTCATTTGGAAAATATTCAAGTATTGTGATACATGTGATACATGTATCAGGGATACATACATTACTGGTAAACACATATTCATTTCAACACATCCAGCCCTATGAATGGCCTCTTTCCTCTTACATTCCTCTTTGCTAGCCATCTCTAAATGTCTCAGTGGTTTTGAATTAATATAGTGTTTGTGCAATCAGTTCAAATATTCAATGTATTTTATGTATAGCAGTAGAATTATGTATCTACATCCTGCAGAGGATGAAAACATTTTGAAATCTGTTTTATAATAAATACAGTTCTAGAAATATTTTTAAAGTCCAGTTTGTGCTTACATACAAAACCACTACATAGATATTTAGGAGGTAGAGATGGACAACTGGTGAACTGGTAGAACTAGAGCTAGGACAAGACAGGGGTTTAGAAGCATAGATGCACCAAAGTTCTACTGTATGATAAGCCTAAAAATACATTGTCTCGCTGTTACCACACGTTAGTACAGCTTGGGCAGTAGTGAAGAAGAAAGAAGGGATAAAATGTATGTTTTGGACCGAAACAATGCAATCCTTTCAGCAGGCTCTGAAAAGTAATATGGGAAGTACCAAACAGATGACTTCCAGCTGTTCTATAAACCAGCAAGTATGCAGATTATTCCTAAAGTCTATACCTTAACAGCAGCCACAGTCAGCCTACAAAAATACCAGTTCCACTTGTGCAAGGTTCCTTTAGCTTGATTCTGTAACTACTGAATTCACCCTTTAAAGCGTAAGATTCCTTCCTACTTGAATTTTAATTCTGGTATTGACAGATGCACATAGGACATTCTCTTTTGTATGCCTTGTGCATTGCAAGAGTCAGTACGGCTCAAACACCCAGAAGAAAAAATAGATAGTGGAACTCACAGCTAAGTACCACATGAAATAAGACAGGACATATTTCAGTTAGCATAACATAACACTCTACAGTAGGGGCAAAACAGCATGACTACAAAAAATAGTTTTTTATGTATATATTTAAGATTATTGTCTCCAACAGTACAAGCACTTTAGAAACTAATTGGTAAATTTAGTAGGATAATATTAATTCAAAGTGTTCATAATGCAAGCACCTTTAGCTGTTATAAAATTATTCTACAGCCCTGTTATTCTATAAGATTATCACTGGTTTTCTCTGTTCTTCTTCAGTCTGTGAAATTCATGGATATGATTTACGGGTTCCGTTATTTGCACATCCTTACTCTACTTGACACATGTCTGCTCTACTCTACATTCTTTACTTTCCATCTGTGAAAGCCCATAAAAGTCACTTGTGACTACAAAAGTACAAGGGTAAGAGGTATTTGACCTAATAGTTCATGAGCTCCTCAAAGGAAACTCCTCTTTATTGCAGCTTGAAAGAATTGTGAACAAACCAATGTTAGTTATGGGTAGGGCAACAGATGCAACCTGCAACATTCAGAAATATCAAACAGTGGAAGAACAAATCCATTCTCTTTATGGAAACACAGCATTTCTTTCTGGAAGAAGAAACGGACTCCTTGTTCTGAAGACGCCAAGATGTCCAAAGGGCTTATGTGGCTTGCTAGCCACTGAGATGTGAATTGCCAACAGAAATACTTTGCACTTATACCAATAACAAACAAAATGTTGCTGGAGGCAACAGCTACTGCCAGCACTTGAAAAAAAGAAACTCAGGCAAATAACCATGTACCAAAATAGAATCTGAAGTAAGAAAATGCCTTCCTTTCACCACCTACTCAAATGTCTTATTTTATATTGTGCCAAAACTGAAGAGTAGATTATATTCCCATTAATTCTGACAATTTCATGGAAAAATCTGGGAAGACCTCTTCCCCCGCATCATTCATATGGAGAACATACTCCATCTTAGCTTAACTGGCTGCCATATGTCACTCCTATTCCACTGATAAATAGCTCCCAGTACATGTGTACAGACTAGAGTCCTTCAGTGTATTGTGGCCTGAAAAGTGACCACAGGAACTTCTAACTCAATATGCAAGATGCATTTATTATTAGAAAGGGTTAAATAGATTGTTGTCATTGCTCGTAACAGAACCAGGAATATCGTCTAAAAGCAAACTACACCATCATTAGTGCTTATATTAAGGCTCAGGATGCATCCTTTTATAAAATCAGAGAATACCACCAGCAGATGGAGCACAGTAGGGGAGCAATGTGCCTTTGATCCATCAGGATACAATCTAGGGAGGAAAAAAAATTCTTACGTGTTTAAATTTGTTAAGGGTGTTACTTAAAAGAGAGGAAACATGCTCAAAAAATAACTTTATAAAATAAAAAGAGTTAGAATTGTTCAATGATAGCACAATCTTAACTGGTTATTTGAGTAATGTGTTTGCTAACATAATATGTTTTACATGCACCGAGCTATTGCCATTGACTTCAGATCTCAGATCATCAGAGTGGTTTTTCCCTGCTTCTTCCACAAAATCTGCTTCATTCTGCTGACATGCTTCATAGCTTTCCTTCATTATGTGCCTCCTTCCTGTTTGGAGCCTGAGGGTATCCTCCTTCATAATCACTCTCTTTAAGCTCCTGCCTGGATTTGCTTTCTTCAAAGATGGGTTCTCTGAGCCTTCCTTTTTCTGAATTTTTAATTTATTCCCTCAGAAATCACTTTCAATAATGTAATGCTGGAGAGGAAGCTACTCTTCAGATTTAGGAAATATGGCATTATCTGGCTTTCATGCTTTCATTTTGGATGTGGGAGTATATCCAGGTCAGCATGGAGTTTTGCAGGAATTTGTTAGCAAGGCCATTTCCTTATATTTTCCTTCTGAATATAGGACTGATTTTTTGTGTGTACATTTCTACATATCTCTGAAGTGCTTTCCAGCTCAGACATGAGTGGAAGACCTATTTAAAACAATTTTCTGTGTTTAGCTGACAGAATTAGGGGTTGTTAAGTTCAAATAGCACAAATCTGTTTTTAAGCTGATGAACACTGAAATACAGTTATCAACAATCCTGACACAGGATTTACATAGCTCGTTCAGAGAAGATCTTGTTCAGTGACAGGTGTTCATCCAGGGGTTGAAGATAATCCCCTATTTTCCCATTGCATCTCTCAAGGCCTTAGTACTTCCTATCTCAACAGCACAGAAAATTCAGTCAGGAGCACCAAAGAAATTTGTGCTCAGCATTTCAGTTTTACATTCTTTTAATTAAACTTTTGTTAATACCCTCTTTTATTTTTATTATTTTTTTAAGATAGGGAGAGAAAACCAGTTAATTAAATCTACTCTATTTTGCAATACATTGTCCGTGCTCCTACAGACAAAAAACGCCTACTGTAGGACACAAAACATTGCCTGTGATATTGCAGGAATTCCAGAGACTTGCAGTCCAAGAACGTCTAACAAGAGATGAAAATGCAGAACTGGAAATATTCATCTTACTCTCATCCTCCAGCTATCAGAGTGACATTGATCAAAGAAGGAAAATCCCCTTTCAATTTACTGTTTCTTCACTCCATCTGTCATAATAAGAGAAAAATTAAGGCGAATTTATTCTGTGCTTAAGATTTTCTCTGCTGACCCCTTCACAGATGGGAGATTGGGAATTGGAGCACTTGCAGTCTTACCTGTGGGGTTGGTTTGCAGACACGGGATGTCTTCTGCTCTCACCTACTATCAAGAGAGACCAACGAGACGGTGATTTTGGCAGACGAGTTGTGCTCCAAACCCAAGCCATCCCTTGTGCAAGCCTGTAATCGCTTTGACTGCCCACCCTCCTGGTATCCTACAGAATGGCAAGAGGTAAGAATTTATGTGTAACCTCATTTTATGACTGCTTAAAGTCCTCATTGCACACATTTCAGTGGTCAGAGGGCTGGAGCACGTCTCCTATGAAGACAGGCTGGAGGGCAGTAGTAGAGAGGGCTCCAGGGAGACCATAGAGCAGCTGCCTTACAGCTCATCAAGTGTGCCCACAAGAAAGCTGAAGAGGGACTTTTGACAAGGGCATGTAGCAATGTGGCAAAGAGTAATGGATTTAAACTGAAAGAGGGTAGATTTAGTTTAGATATTAGGAAAAAAACTTTTAGTGTGAGGGTAGTGAGGCATTGAAACAGGTTGCCTGGGGGAGATGTGGATGCCCCATTCCTGAAAGTGTTCAAGGCCAGATTGGATGTAGCTTTGAGCAACCTGGTGCAATGGAAGCTGTCCCTGCCGAGGTGGGGGGGCACAGGGGGGATGGGGTGGAACAAGAAGAACTTTTAGGTTCCTTCCAACACAAATAATGCTATGGTTCTGTGGTTTTGCTTTAGCCCATCAACAGGAATCATTAGTCATTCTAACAAGCCATTAAAAAAAAGCAAAGTGTGCATTTTTTGCTCTTAAAAAATGCATCAGTGTTTCCAGAGGTAAATAATGTCTGTAGCTATTTCTAATGCAAAGTTATTGGAAAATCTTAACAGCTGGCTATAGATTTCAAACAAAAATATCTGGAATATATTGGTCAGCTGCAGTGAGTGGACTTGGATGAGGTATGTCAAAGTTTCTGGGAATACTGAACTAGAAGCATTAAGTATAAAAGAGTCTTTAAAGCATTTTGAGTATTTCATATATTCTCAAACAATAATTTAGTTTAGTACAAGAAACTTTCCTCATGCTTCAGATTAAGAAATGTGTGTTAAACATTTCCCTTTGGGAGATGGATGCTTTATTACACTAATTACAAAAATTCGTGTCTACACAATGGGTCGGTACAAGGCTTTCCATCTTTAGAAAGCACCCTGAAATGAGTTAATTTGCTGGAATCTGGTGGCAAATTAAAATACTTGTGTAATTCAAAAGACTTAAAGGTTCTTCTTTAAATTGTTGTAAAACTGTAAATGTAGTACTGCAGGAAGAAAGAAACCTGCACTATTGTCAAGACTAAAGGAAAAATTTGCTGTGTGGTGTAGGTGGAAGCCAAACTTTAAATCTTCATTTTTGATGTGTGCAAGTCTTCATTCTGTCCTATGTCTAAACTATTATCATTTTGCATAGTGCCTATTGGGTGTCTGTAGATAAAATCTTGTCTTTACTTAACAGCCAGGGAGATACCAGTGTACTCACTTATGAACTTGGTAAGTGCATGAAGCTGGGACAGCTTTGGGTTTGGGCAACTAACCCGATAAAAAATATTTATTCCAGTCTGATGGTCTGTCAAATATAGGTAAAGAGCCTGTGGCTTTAGTCCTCTGTTTAAAACAATTCTGGGATATTTCGTGCTTTAATTTGTCTACTGTTATTCACCACATGTATATACTTAGTTGTATTTTTGAAAAATTCTAAACTATAGGTGTAATAAGTGTTATATTTACAAATAGCAATAATATTCTACTAGTTCATAACATAATAACAGAAGTCAAGCATTTTAAAATTAGGATATGCTAGAAGGAGTACCTATGCTTGTCTAAGTCCTATAATTGGGCACAGTCCTTACAGAAAGCAATTTTCTGTAATTGTATGTCAACAATCAGAAGTGATATATGTTACAGTATGTGGAAAAATTTATTTTCTGCTAACAGTGACCATTAGCTATAGGCCACACCAGAACGGTACCAAATTGTTTCTGCTAGACCTATGTCCAAACAGATTTTTTCAAGTTAGTAACATCTTCCTCAACAGTTTAAACATGCATACTTTCACCTGTCTAAAGTAATTTTTCCAGTTGCTCAAGGGCTCTCAAATGCTGTTTCTTTGAAAGGTTTAGCAGATCTTAGTGAGGAGGAAGCTTGATTAAGTGTAAAAGTTTTAACAACTATGTTAGTAAGATGAAATAATAAGAAATTAAAACAAACTTTTCACAAGTTCACACTTGTGATAGCTGGTATCCTCTCTGGGCTGAGAAAGAACCTGTGCTGTGATTCATTGCTATAGTTCAACAAAGGTCATATTGTAGCTCTTCTGCCTTACTTCCACAGACTTTTCGGGCTAGGCACTGAGTATTTCCTGTGCTTAACTTTCACCAGGGGAAAACCGCACAAAAAATGTTCTTATTTCCCTACTGTCTTCTGCTTCTGTTTAGATGAGTACTGTGCCAGAGAAAAACCTCTACTCCATCAAAAACAATTTCCATTCTCTCATTTTTTAAGGATGTCTGTGTTCCTTCTTTGCAACACCATCATCTTTACAAATATTTCCACTCTGCAGGAAAGCCAGACCTTGCAGCTTAGTCTCACACAGGTTTCCCATCTGAAAACCTGCACCATGAGGCTTGTGCATTACACTTAGGGATTATTGCAGCTGTTCTGAGATGTGGAAAGAAAAAAAAACATTTGGAAAGGATGTGAGTGGCTGATACAACTTCTGGAGGCGACCTCCAGTAAAGCAGCAAAACTGCTGTAGATTCCTCCAGCAGAAGGAAACCTGAAGAAGGATTTCTTTCCTTGCATTAAGGGACCCCCAACACCTCTCCTCTCCCCAGGCTCCTGAGAGAATTCTCCCCACACAGGGACATGGAAGACCCTTCAGAAAGGAGCCTTCCTCACTCTAGAGAAGGTCTTTTAAAGCTTCACCAACACGAGTGTATAATGTGTTCTCCACACAGCCTGATTTCAATACATTTCTTTGGCCTCATCAGTGGAGTTTGTGGTGCTTTTCAGAACACTCACTCACACTGGTTTGCATTAATGCAAACACATCCCCCCCCACACGCACACACCCCCCCCCAAAAAAAAAAAACCAAAAAAAACACCAAAAACACAAACAGAAAAGATCCCTACACCCCAGAAGATTTAAACTGCAATTACCAGTGTTTTCTAAGTCTTTTATGCTTGTAAAGAAGGCTTGTCTGAATTAAGTGCCATTGAAGCCCCAGTGTTCCTGGCAGATAAATTCACAATAATTATCAGTTCTGTAACATTACAAACAATTTTTAAAACATCTCCTTACATATTCCAGACTATTTATTTTGAAATATTTCTGTGTCTTAACTAAATACATTAGAATCTTAAACATTTTCAGTGGTGCACGTCTGGAGCAGAGTTTAAGCTTTCATTTTACAAGGCCCTATAAATATCTTTTCTGCATACCTGAAATGGGAGACATCCATTAGTAAATCTTCATCCACCTTTGTTTTATTACTGAATACGTGCTGTAGTGTTAGTACCTACATTCTTTATTTGCTATTGAGTGCCGTCTTTGCTCCAAAGATAATCAGAACAATGACTTTAAAACAAAGTCATCATGGGAAAACTGGTAGTATTTTCTTATATTTTCCTATCTTTAAACCATATTCCTATTTTTAAACCATACCATAAAATGTCTCTCCTAAATCTTCAAGTGTCAGGACTTAAAAAAACCATGAGAGACCTTATGAGAAAAAAGCGTTTGCTCCTTTTGGAGGTGCTTTATCTTACTGTGGAGTCTTAACAGAGAATTAATTTTTGTGAGTAAGGAAAAACGTGTATTGTTATACACCTTGAGTAGAGAACAGTGTAAAATTAAACCACATGGGAGACCAAGGAAAGGGACCTGGGGGTCCCGGTCAGTGGCAAGTTGAACCAGCGGTGCCCTGGCAGCCAGAAGGGCCAACCCTGTCCTGGGGTGCATCAGGCACAGCATCACCAGCCAGACAAGGGAGGGGATTGTCCTGCTCTGCTCTGAGCTGGGGTGGCCTCACCTCAAGTTCTGGGGGCAGGTCTGGGTGTCCCAGAATGAGAAAGACATGAAACTGTTAGAGCATCCAAAGGAGAGCAGTGAGGATGGTGAAGAGCCTTGAGGGGAAGCTGTGTGAGGAGTGGCTGAGCTCACTTGGTCTGCTCAGCCTGGAGGAGACTGAGGGGAGATCTCATTGCAGTTACAACTTCCTCATGAGGGGCAGAGGAGGAGCAGGCACTGATCTCTTCTCTGTACTGACCCAAGGGAATGGCCTGAAGCTGTGTGAGGGGAAGTTTAGGCTGGATATCAGGAAAAGCTGCTTCCCCCAGAGGGTGGCTGGGCACTGGAACAGCACCCCAGGAAATGGCCACAGCACCAGGCTCACAGAGTTCAAGAAGCATTTGAACAATGTTTTCACATAGTGTTTCTCTTGGGGCTGTCCTGTGCAGGGACAACACTATGTAAGTGAATATAGTCCAAGAAGCAAGAAAATACATGTTTTGTCTTATATTTGGTAGAGTTGGAAGGGCAAAGGAGTCTTCCTGAGATATGACTGATTGACAGTAGGAACATAATTTGTGATATTCATGGTGTGTAACCTATTTTTTATCTTGTATATGAAAAAAGTCCTTAGGCAACGTCAGAATAATACTTTTAAACATATTTTTCTTCCTCCTCAGGAATGAATTTTCCTCAAATGAGAGGCTGATAGACATTTTCTTCTCTTGAAAACTACTGTTTTTCTTGCTTAATTTTTTGGAAAACTTTGAGCTTTGTAATATTTTAAATAAGTAGGACAAAAGCTAATTTTATACATTTAAAGAAACAAAATATAAAAATGTCTTTCTGCACTTCCTTTCTGTCTTTCAAAGAAAATGTTTATCCCAAATATTCAGGCTAGCATTAAAGTTCATGTAGCTCTTTATCTAAGAGAGAAGGGCTTCTCATGACTGCAATATTTTTTAAAACGCTCCATTTTTAACTGCTTAAGTATATTTTTTAATACTTCTCCATATTATTACCCACTTCCCTTGAATAATTGCCATGTCAGAAGCTATTAGCAACTCCTGGTCATGTCAGTGTAATGAACAGCTCTCCCTTTCCTTTGCTAGAAAAAAAGGAGAAAAGGAATTAACTGAGCAGAACTGCTACCAGCCTCACGGAAAGGATCGTCAGGAAAAAGAGCTGAGCAACTAAATTTACAAAAAATACTCAGGAAAGCTACTAAATTTGGTTACTCAAAACTTCCTACCCTTCTTGAGTAGAAAAATGGATACAGAGTGGGATATTTATATTAAAAACAGAGGGGAGGTTTGTTCTCTGGATATTAATCTTCTCAATTTAATTATCTACTGCTAGACAAAACTTTTCCACTCTTTCTGACACCGTTGGTGTCAGAGCTCAAACAGAGATATTAGTATTTAGAGTCCCTACATCGCATGCAAGTGTCTCATTTTCAAGGTGGAGAGGACAAATTTCCCCACCTCCATACTGCAATGTTGGTTCACTGCTTCCATGTCTTTTGAACCAATACCTTAAAACAGAACACTTCATAAATGCTGAAATAGTTTTTCTAAATATTAACAAACCAAGCTGCTTCTCTTTTCCAAAATAATTTTTGCATTTTTAAAAGCAGTCTACTTTGAGGTCCCTGAAATTTTTGTTTTATGTTTTTTATTTGGCCAAGACTAAGTGTTAATTTCTACCCCAATTCACAACTAATTTTTGCAGCAAGTGGGATGGTGCCAGTGTGATACAGGGTGGCTGTCTCTCTTTGCTCACAGTGTTCACAGACCTGTGGTGGTGGTGGTGTTCTCTCTTTGCTCACAGTGTTCACAGACCTGTGGTGGTGGTGTCCAGAAGCGAGACACAGTTTGTAAGCAGCGCCTGGCAGACGGAAGCTTGTTAGAGCTGCCAGAAACCTTCTGCTTCATGCCAAGGACGGTTACACAACAAACTTGCAAAAATGAGGATTGTCCCAATGAGTGGCTTCTCTCTGACTGGACACAGGTATGCTATTTGTATGCATGAGCATTGTGCAGATCTTGGACAGTTCCCAAGCCAGTTGGGCTAGAGGAATCAAATAAGGTCAGACTCCACGAAGCATGTTTTGCCCAGTTTTGTCCTGTATTCTGTCCTTATCCTCCTGGTTGGGGATGTTATCACTAGCTCCATGTTCCTTTTTGGTGTCTGCTTCCACAGACACGCTTTAGCCATATGGCCAAACCATTAAAACCCTTGTGGTGTAAATGCAAGTCGTGCTCAAAACAATAAATACCCACCTCTGTTCTTGCCTATGCTTATTATTTAAGCCAAGGCATCGATGAAGAGTAATCTTTATTACCCTAGGTTGCACACTCTTTGTTGCCCAAAGGTAGCTATTCTGATATCAATAGTCTTTTCCTCTTGGGGCCACTCCAGCCCTTTCCTACGATAAAGAGAATAGAAAAGGAGGGGAAAGAACAGAAGAAGAGGGAAATGGAAAGGGGGAGGGGAAGGGAGGAGAGATAGTATAAAAATATAATTTTACTTTATAAGGTCAAAGCAAAGGTGAAGGTTCATGCCAGTAAGCATGAAAATCATTCCACATCTTGCAGTCTCTGCCACCATCCTTCCAGACCTCTTTCATGGAAGGTGGTGAAAATTTCTTGTGGAAATGATAAAAGAAATGCCAATCAACCTACAGAGCTGTCCCATCTCTGGGACACCCTTCTTATAAAGACCTGTATGGGCGTTTTACTCAAATTAGTGGATGTTTTCATAAAGTCTTCAGACACATAGCCATTCTGGCAGTGAAGATGGTAATTACAGTGCTCTACCCGTTTTCTACCTCTTTTTACATACTGCTGCTTGGGTTTCAGTGCAAAGGCACTGCCTGTATTTCATTTTCCACAATGCAATATACATAAATGCGAAACTGAATAGTCATGATGAAATCCATCAAAAAATATCCACCTGTGCAACAAGCACTGCAGTCTGGTATTAGAGAGTTTATACTATTCTGTGTAAGCCATGTGTAGTAACTACAAGGCTGAGGTAATTAATTGGTGACTAAAATATTCATCCCTTTATTATTCCTAAACAGATTTGAAACAGCAGAGCTTAAAGATTAAGCTTAGGTCAGATTTTATCACACCAGAACACAGCTGTGATCTGCAACTCTGTGAGGTCTGCTCTTGGACATGAGCAGGATTTTTTCAGCCAGCAGACACAGACATGTAGAAACAAAGTTCAAAGCTGGCTTTGAACTGTGGCACAGTACCATTAAAACAAGGGACACCATATGACAGAAAAGAAGTGGTAATGGGAGCATGGAGAGAATCTAAGCCTTACAACAAGGACAGAAAATAACAAGTATTTCATCTCCTTACTGTGCCTTCACTGTGGCTGCATGGTGAGATGCTGCTCTGCTTTATTCTGCTGCAACATTTGGAAAACTGTAACTGTTCTATCCTGTGGTGTGTGTATGCAATGTGGATATGGGAGGTGAGGAGGGACTGTGTGACAAGGAACACCTTTTCCATTTCTCCTAATGTTTCTCATCCTGTTCCTAGTGTTCAGTGAGCTGTGGAGAAGGCACACAGAGTCGAAATGCTATGTGCAGAAAGGTGCTGAAAACTGGGGGCTTTGTCATCGTCAATTCCTCACTCTGCCTCCCTTTGCCATTCTCATCCTTGATCAGGCCCTGTTCACTAGGTCCCTGTGCAAGTAAGTGGAAAAGGTGTTTGGCAGTGTCTGGGGAAAAAGAATTGGAAGCCCTTCACTAAGAAATCCATGCTATTTCCTGCTTCACAGCCTTCTTTTGTGCTAGTATTACTCAGTCTTGTGGGTTTTTCTGTCAGTGAACAAGTTAAGCCAGTGGAGGAGTGCTACAGATTTCACTAATGGAGCTGGATGTGAGCCAGTGTGCTGGAAGGGCACTACTAGTTTCTGGAAGAACTGGCTCAAATCTAGATCTGATTTTCACAGCTGGAATATAGAGACTCAGAGATACAGCACAGCAGCCTGAGGGCTGGAGCAAATAAACTCTTTGCTACAACAGCTACAAGGAAAATTGTTAGTAAAGGATTTTGCTTACGATCATTTAGAAACTTTTTATTTCATTATGTCACTCCAAATTCTCTATGACCTGAGATTTCTAATGAACCATGCAACACAAATGAGGATGTATTTTATGCTGCTAGTTCATGCATCTGTTTTTGCCCATCACAAGTCTCCCTGTATACTCTTCCCTAGTTTACAGTAAGCCAATTGGATATGTGAAAGTCAGCCTAGCTTCAGCTTGACTCTGAAACTGCTGAATGTTGGGAGAAAAGAAGATCTGATGTTTAGAACTAAAGCTTGGACCAAATGTTGCACAGTATTTACTAATAATATGCCTATGCAGCTTAACTTAGTACTTTATAATAAAGATCTCTGACACAGAGATCAAGAAACTGGAAGGACACACTGAACTGGTGCACCTTAATAGTATTTACCATGTTTTTAAGCCTAGCCCAGAAAGTTTCGTTCTATTCAACATTACTCCTTGAGGTAGCCAGACCTTCATCCTTTCTTATTTTTGTGAGCTGCAAGGTCATGTTGTCTTTGAAGGTTTGGATGGTAAACACTTGTCTATCCAATGCATTTCTTAAATAAGTCTTTGTTTAAATACTTTAACAACAAGAACTGTTTCCATTCAAGTTTTCCCTCTCCCATAAAGCTTTTATCCCTGGCTATTTGGTTTCTAAGTATACTCTAAGCTACATTTGCATTCCTGAAGTGTGTCTTGTTATTCCTCTTATTTTGATTGTTCTAGTTTAATGTCCAGCAACTGGTGGCCATTTTCTCCCATTACTGTCTAATGGGTGAAATGCTGCCCACAACAATGTAAACTACTTGTTTTGTTTGATGGTATCACATCACACTAATTATATAATGGTGTTTCAGGGCACAACAGACCAGCTCATAAGCAAAGCCCCCATATTATGGCTGTAAAGCAAGTTTACATTCAGACAAGGAAGCAGAAGAAACTGCACTTCATTGTGGGTGGATATGCCTACCTGCTACCCAAAACTTCTGTTATCCTCCGATGCCCTACCAGAAGGTTCCGGAAATCAATGATCACCTGGGATAAGGATGACAAGAGGCTTGTCAGTTCAGCTCACATCACCATTGCACCCTACGGGTACATGAAAATCCATCATCTGAAGCCTTCAGACACTGGGACATACACTTGCACAGCAGGGCCAGTCCGGGAGCATTTCATAATTAAACTGATTGGAAGCAACAAGAAGATCATTTCTGGGCAGCCAGCTGGTATTAGGGAGGAAGAAGTAATGGGAAAGGCTGGCTTAAATGATGCCTTGCGAACAGAGGATAAACATGTCAATGGGATTGTCTTCAATGGTAGCAAGGCTGAAAAGCGAGGGCACCTTGCCAACCCCAGCAGATGGTATGACAATATTGTCTCAAGGCTGCTACAGCTCAGGGGGTGGCCAGGGGAAAATTTGGAGTCCTGGGAAGCCCAGGAGTCCATGGAGAGAAACGCATCCTCAGAAGAGGACCACAGCCGGGAGTACAGCCTACCATTTACTATGGTCACAGGGCAAAAACGCTTGGATGATATCATAAGGAATTTGTCGCAACAGCCTGAGGAGCTTAAAGATATCTACACTGAGCATCTTGTTGTGCAGCTGGCTCATGAGGTTTTCAAGAGCTACTTGGAGCACCAGGAATCTGTCCTCAAAACATCAAGACGAAAAGTTGATTCAGCCTCAGTGGAGTACCCTTTCCACAGACGTGTATCTGGATTTACCAGTTCTCTGAGGACATCATCTGCTGAAACATTTATTCCCACCTCTGTAGACCTGGCAAATGGCTTGCACAGGCCTCATCAAAAGCCTGCCATCCTTCGAAAGATTTCAGCAGCACAACAACTTTCTGCTTCAGAGGTTGTCACTCACCTGGGACAGACAGTGGTCCTAGCAAGTGGCACACTAAGTGTGCTGCTTCACTGTGAAGCAGTGGGAAACCCAAAGCCCACCATCAGCTGGGCTAAGAATGGAGAGGAAGTGAAATACAATGATAGGTAAAGCACGTTATATAACTTTTAAGAAAATAATTGATATTTTGACTCATCACTCTCAATGTTTTACTGCCTGTCAGCCCCATGGACAAAACCATACTTTGCTGTAGTCTGATTTCATAACAGAAAGAAGGGCAGGTGCATGTGAAGTGGTAAATGGGGTAAACCGAGCACTGTAACTCTTCAGCAAGGTCTGGATGGTGGGCCAGATTGGTGTGGCAGACAGGAACCTTACTTCTGTTTAAGTGGAAAAGAAGGGATTGTAAAGTACTAAAGGAGATAAGTGCCTGTATATGTCCTGTAGTTGTCCCAAGTCAACAGAGCGCTCTTCATCCAGAGATTGGGAGCCTTAGTTTATTTTCCCATCTGAAGGCAGAGATTTTTGCTATGAAGATTGATATTGAGATATGAAAACTGGTCATTGGTTGTTACTATTATCCTCTGTTGGAGCTGAAATTGCATTTCTCCTAGTGCTCCAGGAGCACTAGGCTGTGGTAAGAGAAGATGGAAGAGATGTGGTTTTGGCCTTACACATATGTTTCCATGCACCAAATTGCCCCAGGATAAACCTTGAAAGGCATTGCAATCACCATTTACGGTGTATGTTCTGATGAAAGCTGTAAACTGTGGAACTACACTTCATGGCTATTTGCAGCTTTGCTGTAATTTCAACAGACCAATCATTCAGCATTTGTCTTCTCATGTGAATTGGTGTATCCTCATCTGTTTAAACTCTGGAATGCTGGTCCCAAGAGTAACCTGAGAAGTTGACATAACAAAATGCTTTCAGGTAGCCTTTACCCTCCAAGCACTCCACATTATTTACTTGTGTGGAAGAGCACAGAGAAAGAGGTTATTTTCAGTACAAGTTATATGCTTAACTGTATTGATAACATACATTCTTCTCTTGTGTATGCTTGGGATTTTATATTTTGGTTCTGTTCTGTGAGAAATCAGTATATAAGAATAGGAAGAGACAGTAATAATGAGCAACATAGTACAACAAAGTTGTCCAGGGATCTGTGAGCAACTCCTTCTGCACAAGATACTGACCTCAGCTAAGACAAATACATTTAGTCATAAGGTCATGAGAAAAGATGCAGTCAAGATGAAGTTAATTCCAGCGTGGTGCCCTTGGATCATCCAGTAAAATCTTGATTTAGGTAAATTGCCCCTTCTATACAGTTACAAAATTAATTCATTAGCTCCTTCTTTATTTTGACTATTGCATGAATGAACAAATAATTGCTTTCTATAATGATCTGAGTTTCCTGGTTCTTTCCTCTCTGTCTGAAGGCTAATAAGCATATTAAATTTAACATTGAAAAAGATAGGTAACTTTTGAAGGTGTAGAGGTCACTGAGAACAAGAATGTATCTCTGATGGAAATTACATGCAGTCATAATCATGACCATACAGAATCCCTTCATTTGGACATATTCCTGCGAAAATAACTATAGGCTGCCCCCAAAACAAATTTCATATATAAATTTTCATCTAGTGATTATATCCCATTAGAATCAAGCCATTAAGTTGTTGGGTTTTTTTTTTCACTACTTGAAATGACTGTAACTTCTGTGGTATCCATGAAAGGGAAGGGATGTCACACAAAATTCACACATGAAGAATGCTAGACACTATAGTCATGAGAAACTGGCAAGTTTATTTCACACCCTATAAGCTGTGATGGTATCACAACAAGTAGATTAATTTAGCTGAAATAAAAGACACTTACATGATTCCAGAAATTTCAGTTCAGGTATTTTTTTATATAATTTCACAGTTCCTTTTCAATCTTTTTTTTCCCCCATTCATTTTGGCTGAAATGACCTTAAACCTTGTGTTTTGTTTCTGAATTATCAGTTTGTTGTGTGTGTGCTCAAAATTTCTATTGGAGAGTCTTGGGAAAGTATCATTTCTTTCCCAGTTAGTGGCATAAGTCATTGACAACTCTTCTTTAAACATGGAGGAAGTTTCCACTTCATGAACTTCCTTCTGTACTCATCGTTTATAGCTCCCACAGGCTGGCATGTGAGGGAAGAAATGACCATGTTCTGAGATTCAGATGTAACTCAACACGTTTATCTTTGGAGTTAATGGATGTTTAGAAATCATGGTGTGTTAAGAAACTGTTTTGTGGATTTTTTTTTTGCTGAGTTTTTGAAGAGCAGTATTCTGGTTTTGGCTCAGAATGCTCTTGCTGCTTGTCAGTCAACTGTGTCAATGGAAGAACAGTGTACTGGTGTAAACTGCAAGGCCACAGATGTAAACATGTGGTGGGGTCTGGTATGCTTGAACTCTCCTTCAGGTCTGCAGTCTGTTTTCTTTGTACTTTGCCAGCCATGGAATGGAGAAGAGGATTATCCAGCCCACCTCTGTCTTAAGAGGAATATGAAAACAAATAGAGGTGGGCTTTCCTGTAGCAGTATCAAAGAGAGACACTTCTGCTGAGAATGGCCAGAGAGTAGTGCTGAAGTGCTGAATGGCCAGAGAGTAGTGCTGAAGTTCCTCAGCACTGAATATACTGAGATTTCAGAAGTACTTGGTTGGTATTACAATTCTTAGAGTACAGGCTGCTGGTTTTAGGTTGGGTGACAGCTACCTGTTTTGTATATACAAACCACTGAGATAAAGGCATTCACTTTCACATATCGTGGCCATGGATTTTGTCTGAGCTAGTGACATCCAGTAATGATGGCTGATGTATGGCTTTATTCTCATTGCCCCATTCCATGAGCTGTTTCATCCACCTAAAATTATGACTCCTACTGCATGGCTATCCTTGCAAAAATTAATTTTCTTTAGCTTTAGTCTAAGTACAGTTACAAAACTATATAACATAGGTCCCCAAAAAGTATTGGTTTTCAGTTACTCAATAGAATGAAAACATATCACACAAATGGCCGCAACAGTTGCAAATATCTGTGGTTCCAGTAAAAGATCTCCAACTCATGTCTGCATATTCAGCCTGAGTGTGAATTTAACAGAAGAGTCCATACTCTCTTCTAAGGTTAAAGTGTCAAGTTAACACCAGCATGGGCTCTGAATGCTATTTCAGAGTCTACTAGTATGCATACCAAAGTTTTTAGACTGCTGTACATGTTGGAAAATGTTTTATTTTAGAGAAAATTCAGACTAAGTTCTTTAGGAACCAGTTTTAAAAGTGAAAAATCTTTGAGGAATTTATGCATTGTTTAGTAAGCCTTGCAAGTATGCAGTAATTTCTGTCACTGGGGATCCATTGGTACTTGATAATTCAAATTCCCTAAAACAAAAACAAATTTTATAAAAGGATATGAAGCAGCATGTGAACAGTAAATGGTACAGAGTTAGGTGTTTGCGAGGTGCTGTCTGATTTAGCCATTGATACATGTCCTGAAAAATATGTTTTTGTCTTGGAGGCAATGTAGTGTGGAGCAACTGAGATGAGACTGATTAAAATTAAGCTGTATTATTTTCAGTCCATAAATGAGATTCTGAAGACATGCTGGTGACAGAAAGAATTGCTACAGCTGTTTTTTCTTTTTCCACCCCTGACAAGCAACTCAATGCCTAATAAAAATAGCAATCTATGAGAAAATAGGGAATTCAGCCAAAATAATTCTATACAAAGAGGAATAATAAAGGATGTGCTTTCAAGAAAAGCAGCTATGCCAAATTGTGATGCACAAATAACAGAATTATTGAAAAGAACAGGGCGTTATGTTTGTTTCTAGAGAAGGACATTAAAACTTGGGTTGAGAGGATAGGATAGAGCTGTGTTGGAGTTTACCTTTTTAAAAAGGCTAGTATCTACCTGGACTCCTTCTATTTTTAATAATATTTGTGCTGGATCTTGAGGTGACTTAAGCTGACAGAGAAAGGTTTATGTCAAGAGAGGTGATTAACAACAAACTTATCTGTGTGTTTTATAAGGCGTAGTATAAGGCAAGATCTTTCCTCAGCCTGAAGATGTCAGAAAAATTAATTAATGCTATTTTAGGAGTCCTCTAAGCATTAGCTTGGTGTAGACTAGATCTGCCTACATACTATATTTGCAGACATGTAGACAGAACACATAGGACTTTAAATATTACAGGCTGTTATAATTTGGAAAAACTTCTGAGGATTTAATGAATTACATGTAATGATTGAAGCAGTCAGTGTTAAACTAAAAATTTATGTGTGAGATACCAATGCATGCTAACATTAGTTCTGCAAGTAAAAACTCTGTTATTTACTGTCACTGTTAGCAGTGGCTATCTTGTCAGCCCTGCTTATGACTAACAGGTAAGAAAAACATCCTTGACCGAAAAAGTGGGAAGGGAATCATTTCAGCCACTAGTGGGTTTTTTTGGCTGTGCAAGCAGAGCAAAGTATTAATGGTTGTTTTGCAAATGTGCATTTTTCTAAACATTTACAAAACTTGTTTAACAACAGGCAGCTCTTTTATTGATAATGACTATTTTTATTATTACTCACAAAAGGGTAAAAAAATAATGTTAACTCTGGAGTTTTTTTCCTATAATAGATTTTGCTGGGTGGCCCTAATCTGGTTTGTTTTAGAGATCTACCACCCACAGTGTTGTACAAAATCGAGTATCTGTGGCTTTTTGGTCCATGAGACAACAGTTTTTATTGTGGGGATGGGAGGGTGAAGAAACTCATCAATTCCAGAGTCTGTGAGCAGACTTTTATTGCATGTGTTTTACAGGCATATCCCTCCCCCAGTTTCACCCTTGTCACTGTCAATCACAGCCTCAACTGAGAGTTTACAAGCAACAGCTGCTGAAAGTTGCTGATGAGAACAGTATGATTAGATTTTATCAACAGTTTCAGCTAAAAAGAAAGCTCAGAGAAAGAAGCACTAATCATGAAACACAGTGTGATGAAAATAAGGGTACATAAACATTGACACAAACCAATGGACTGAATTCTTGCTGAAACAGGTGTTTGTTGGGACCTTATGAGTTATACCACTGCAAAACCAGACAGTGAAAAGAAGCAGTTTGTAAGACCACTAAGACCATATTAATTCCTTTTAACCATAGGCAGTACACTGAGCTTGTGGTCAGCTCCTCTTACTGGCAGAGGAAAGAAAAAGTGGCCCAAGGAGGAGCTGAGAACTCCTATTTTCACTGACTATTAGGGAATAATCAAGACTGCTGAGTTTGTACAAGCTGCCCATCAATAAAAGAATCTGAACCCATTTCACGCTTTAACAGCAAACCTGTGGTTCACTTCACCTCTTTCAGCATGTTTCATGATTTTTCCCTTGCAATAATTTGGCTTTCTCTTACTATTTCTAGTCCTATGTTGCAGAATTGGAAGACAGCAATGCTAGGGAACTCAGTCAGCACTATGCAGAAGTGGTACAGCAGAGGTTTCACTGAGCAGATGTCCTAATTACTCAGCAATACATATAGCAGCAGTAGAGGAACTGAGAATGAGACTAAAATTTAATTTAAGTAATCACAACTTACAGTCTTAGTGTAAGAATTTAAATTTCTTCATAGATTTTTAAACATAACCTAAAGGCCTCATCTATAAAAAATATTACCTAAGCTTGAAAACTCCCAGTAAATATGTCCATGTTCACATAGACTAAGAGACTATTACATCTTTCTTTCTGCTTTACGGCAGGTTGCTCCTTCAGCCTGATGACTCATTGCAAATTCTAGCACCCGTGGAATCTGATGTGGGTTTCTATGCTTGCAATGCATCCAATGCCCTGGGATTTGACTCTGTCTCCATTGCTGTCACCCTGGCAGGTAATAGTTTAACCTCTCTGATTGCAAGATGGTCCATGTTGTGTGAATCTGGACAGAAGTTGTTTGTGGGGGAACAGACAGCTGCTAAAGCTGAGTAACGTGTCAACAGAAGTACACTGGTGAAAACACAGGGTGTGAGCTCTGCAAAAACCTGAGGCATTGTCCAGCTTCCATAGATACTTTGTGAGATTTATGTGTCTCTGCAAGACATCAATGCTTTTTCTCACTTGCATCATACATGTACTTAGAACAAGCCTTCCAACTTCTCTGCTTCATTTTAAACCTAACACTGATCTCTTCAAGTATAAGAGATGGATTGCAAGACTTACTCAGGTGTACATTAGGCAAACCAGAAAACTCCCAGAGCTGTCTAATAGCTTCCAATAGCTATCTTTTATAGGATCAAACACTCCATCATATTCAATCAAAAGCGTGGCTGACTTTTTCAATTGTAGCAAATAGAGGTTCTCAAAAAATTAGACTCCATGTTTCTATTCCTCTAGTAACAGGTTCTAAAGCAGACTAAATATCTTGTGCTGTTTTAGAATTCAGTTCTAAAGAAAACTCAACCAGATAAAAACCAATGGCAAAGGGAGTTAGAAGTATGAATCCAGCTTCTTCAAGGTTCCCTAGCCTACATGGCCAGCAGGTTCACAACCACATCAGGACTAGCAGAAGGATGGAGCAGCAAACATGATGAAGAGCAGTTGAGAAAGATAGAGGAACAGAACAGACAATGACAGGTAGTGTCTGTGACAGGGCAGAGAGATTTTACAGGAGAATCCTATTTATCACCAAGGCAAAGGTAAACATGCCAGGAACACTGGAAAACTTATTGATTTTACATACTTATTCATTTCACTGTTTTAGCGTGTGGAAACCCTTGGAGGCTTCCAATGCATAGGCAGCAACCACCAGCTACCATTGTATCCATGCATGACTACAGGAAGGAATAGCTGTTGATAAGCTTTAATTTTTAAAAACAATTTTTTACACCAAACACAGAAAAAAAATTTGGTTAAGACAAGCGTAAAGAAAACGTAGAAGGCAACAGTGGATAACAGCAATGCTTAGAAGATAAGTAAATCAACTAGAAAGAGCTTTTGTCTTGTCCTTTAGCAGAACAGGTAAATCTTTCAGAGCAAAAAAGAAAGATCTGCATCAGAGCTACAAATTACCTGTAGGCAAAAATGAAGAGAATGATCCTTTTTACACTATCGCTATCAGAATTACCTTTGCTGAACTCCAGGCAGCAGGGTAGCAGTGCTGCTGTTTAGGGTAACGTCATATTTAAAAGAAGCAACTCCATACTAAACCTCTTATGTTGCACCAGCGTGAAGCTGAAAATGAGATTAAAAAATCATCCGTCAAAACTGCTACTCTGTCCACATTGTTCCAGTGAATGCAAAAGTCATAGCTTTTGTACAACATGTTGTGGAAACAATTTTGTATAACGCTGTAAAGAATGAAGTGTTGGGTATACATGTGGCACAGGAAGACTTCTAGCTTTTTGATTGTAATTAATTATCAAAGCTATAATTTAAGGTAAATTAACATTCATGCATCCCAGACTCAAGCAGGACTCCTCTTAGGAACTGGCATACTTTTGGATCTCACATGCAAAGCAAAATAGGCTGAACAGCCTGTAAAATGAGGCCATAAATATCAAAGTGAAATGTAGTGGTATGTTTTGGGGTTTCACCTGTTTTCTATATGCATTTGTTTGTTTTATACTGTTTTACAATTGTTTTTCCCATGTACCCCATGTTTTACCCCATTATGGTTTACCCCAGTTATCATTATTAATCAATCATCATTTTTGTGACACCTGGGTCCTGTCTGTCACTTCAGAGTCTCACTCTGATGTCTAGAAAGTTCTGGTGAAGACATCGAGTGATTGGCAGGGTCTAGGTTTCCTTTTCCCCTTTGCTCCTTGATTTGTTCTATGCGTTGTCATTTAGGTTTGGGGTCACTCCCTTCCCACCCTGGATTGGTTCCAAGCTGTAACCTCCCCACTCCCTCGCCCCGATATTTAAGGTGAAACCCCGGGAGTTCAGTGGGCTTCGGCGGGCTGCCTCCTGGGTGGAAGGAAGTTGTGTGAATCTAATAAAACCCAGTTGAAGTCCCCCACCAGAGTCTCATCCCTTTATTTCCCACATTGCTCATGCTGCTGCTGAGACAAGGACCCACAGGATCGGAACTGTATTCCAGAATACAAGTCTTTTTGTGACACCAGTGCCAGAGCTGGCCTGGAAGCGTGGGCAAAAGTCCCGGGAGAAGCACCACCATAGTGAAATACTGAGAAGTTTTTGAAACAAAGTAACAATCTTTTTGACACAATGGAAGTATTTTCTCTAAAAAACCTGGAAAGCTGCGATCATCTTTAGAGGAATCAAGAGTGCGGCTGAAAGATTATTTCATTGAAGAATTTTCTGATTCATTTAACACATGCATGGGGAAAAAAAGACAGTGGAATATGCTCCTTTTTGTTTTCTCAGTGGTTTCCTACTCATTCATGCATTGAATAGCTAAAAGAGATTTAGTCTTGTGGCAGGGTTATGAAAACCAATTGGGAAAATAAAAGGCTGATGAATAGCTGAAGAATTTTTTCCTTTCTTTAGACTTTGCCAAAAAGGATCAAAACCTTTGGGGGTATTTCAACAATAAAATGTAGCATTTTATTTAGCCATTCTTGGGCATTAAAATCACCAAAATAAAAAAAAGGTAATGTACAAAATAAATGCCAAACTGATATGACAGGATTTCCAGATGAATGGTATCTTTTAAAAGCCCTGAAAATACAGTTATATAGAGCGATTTATATTTAAGGCTGAATTGAATTTTCAGAACTCTCCATGAGCTCAGTGAAATCAAATGCTTTTTCTCACATCCATCTTTTCTTCATCAGTCTGCACCAAATTAACACACAAATAAAGCAAGAAATAGACATTAGCCTAAAACTGCAGCTTTTGGAGGCAAGCGATGATATCTGGTTTTGCATCTGACCATTTATTTAAAATTGGGGGGNGGGGGGGGGGGGGGGGAAGGTGTTTATAGATTTTTGGAAAATTATGTGGTTAAAAATGCAACACTGAGCCAAAAACACCCAAGCCCTGTGCCATTTAAAGCAATTGTGTTATGTCCTGCTACTTCTGCAACATCCTGACTGCAGAGCACTTTCTATGTGATAGGGGAGCATCTTAATTCAGCTCTTGTCAGCTCTGCTGTACTAGTTCTCTCTCTCAAAGCTAAGCTTGGGTACCACTGACCTGTTTTGTTATCAGCCCTTTACAGTAGCCCTACAAAAGGATTTGCAGAAGGCTTCTTGAGCCATTGAAAGTGGATAACTTCATAAGTAATCCCACAAAGACACCACAGCAGCAAAACACCTTGACTTGCTGTCCCTAATGTTGAAAGCACACTTTATTGTGGGCAAAGCAGTGGCTCTATTAGAGATAAACCACTTCCCACCAGATAACCTGTTTTGTTTTATCTGAAATGAGTAATAACAGTGTATTGCATTAATACAGTTTATATCCCTCATTTTCTTGTGCTAGCCATTATGAGAAAACTTTTCTGGTTATGATCTGCTCTTCCCCACCCCAGTGTTTCCCTTGTAGTTTAAGGAAACCATGATCAATGTGTAGAAACAGCTTGCATGTTACTCTGAACTTTCTCTGCTGTGCCTGTAGCCATCACTCAGGTTCCTGTGTTTGACCTTTACCAAAGGGTGGTAGTGCAGTTGCAGTGCCAGGCAAGCATCTTCCTGCAGCTCCAATTGTGCTGGTGTTTATTGATTCAGCTGGTTCTCCTGTATGTCCTTATGTCTTTAATGCTATTCTACCTCTGCTTCAAGTGTGCTTTTTCTTTTTTCAAGAAAGATTTACCCATGGAATTTGGGGACACATTTCAAATACTACAAAAAGCAGGTGGGCTCACACTTCATTTTCCTTTGTGCTCCGTGTGTACCTTCACAAAGAGTGTTCCAGTCCACCTATCCCATTGTGAGTCCAATGTGCTTGGTATGATAATCTGTGGTGCTTCTTTCATGCAGGAAAGCCACTGATAAAGGCATCAAGAGCTACTATGATCAACACTGAATCACCTGCTGTCACTGTTGACATTGGAAGCATGCTGAAAACAATCCAGAAAGCAAATGTTAGCATTAACTGCCAGGTTGCAGGTAAAAAATTATTATCTCCTGTGTGGGTGCCTTTGGCTATAAATTTTTGGGGGATTCTTTGCTAAATTGGTATCTCCAGTTGCAGCTGAGTGAAATTGCAATGTTTTCTTAGGTCTTGGGCAAACTACATTGCTTCCATTAATTCTTACCATAGAACTTGTCCTCCTTTCATCCATATCAAACCAGGCAAGTGTAGTGGCTTAAGAAAATTGGGCTCAAAAAAATATTGAGTCAGTGCACAGGCATCATTGTAAGAGACACACCCTATGGCATGGATGCAACAAAGCTGATACATGTGGCTATCATGTGGGGATCTTTGGTGACAATATATAAGCATGGACTGATTAACTTTATCACTGATGGGGTTTTTAAAAATCACTCCAGATAGTTTCTTCTTTTCCTGTCAAACTTATTTTACATTAAAGGCATGCTAGCACTCTTTTTTTCTGTTTCTTTCCTTTTTTTTTTTTCATCTTGGAAGTGAGGGACTGAAACAGGATTTTCCCCAAAACTGTTTTCCAGTCAGAGACTGGAAATGCCTCAGTCCTACAGTGACGGTTTGCCTCTTTCCAATGATAACCAAAATAGGTTGACCTTATCTGTGTGTGGCAGTCCTACAGCTGTTGGCAGGAATGATGTTAATATTAGGAGGAGGAGCTGGGAATCCTCTAAAGACCTGGGGCCATACCATGGATTCATTACACTTTTATGCATAGTGTGACACTCTTGCAATCAGACCGATGTCCAGAAACTTTCAAGGAAGAAGATGAAAGTGATACCTATTTTTTTCTCCAGGCCTCACCATGCTCACCTGCCTGGACATTGTGTGAAAGAGACTAAATATTACATTAACATAAATTATTTTAGATTTCTCTCCCTGGGTTCTCTTAGCTGCCCAAACACATAACCCACAAACAGTTATTGCTAATCTAAGTGTAGCCATTTCTCTTCTGTATAAAAGCACCACAGAAACAACAGGATGTGACTAAACAAAGTTGCCACAATATTTATAATATCAGAAAACTACAGGAGGGAAGCACAAAATGGTCAGGGGTACAGATTCAAAGTCTTTTCTCAGAGGAAAATAATCTCTAGCAATTTTGTGAAACTCACCCACTATGATAACATCCAAAATGGAAAATCATAGCAGTGTCTTCTCATCTAGAAGGCTTTTTGCTATCTAGTATCTGTATATTGGAATCTTCTGTGACACAGAAGAAATTTTCTTAAATCGTAATTTTCTCCATGGGTGAAAAAAAGATCTTCTGCTATGGCCTCTGCAGAAAATGTTAACTAAGTTGACACTAGAGATTAATGCTCTTGAAATTATCATAAAATCATAAACCACAAGCTGGGATGTTACAAAGAGAATAAGAGAGTGAGTAACGAGGGCAGACACGTTTTATGGGCACTAGAATCCTAACTTTGTAAAAATAATGTTAATAATTCCAGAGCAATTACAAAAGAAAACTACCTTGAGAAATAATTCAAGAACAGCAATTTCTATCAATTCTTTTTCCTACACCTGGAAAATGAACCATCTCATAAAACCTCTAACACAGTATGAGAATAGATGCAATTTTCCTCCTAATGTAAACATTTTTTGTTTTAGCATTTGCTTTATGATTATTCAGCCTTTTATATTTTTTATCATCCTTAGAACAATCAATTCTAAGGATAAGAGTAACATGCACTATTTTTGCAGTCAGCACATGTGTTATATCCCAGTGACTTCTTCAGAGTAGATGAATGTTACATCTGTAGTGTTTACTAAAGCTCCCCAGAAAACATTAACAATGAAATGGCTACTGAATTATAGTAAATTAACATGCAATGGTTAATGCAATAAAAAAATTGATTAGAATGTGAGAATGAAGCTTAACACAGTTAAAAAGCAAACCAGTATATCCAGAAATTATGTGGAGGCTTGTCTGGATGAAAACAGTTCTTCACACAGTCTTGTAAAACTATAGTTTTTTCCTTCTAGTACTTTCTGTCTAGTCATGTCAGGATGTACTGAGCCAGCACAATTGGTGAGAGTTGTTCTCAGTTAGAGTTTGGGGACAGTTAATCACATTAATATAAGCTGTGTTTCTATCACTGTGCTGTACAGTCTCTGGTGTATGACCATGCATGTACTGGATCTGGATATCTCAGCTTATGTAAGGACACATCTTTACTGAGAGCCAGCAAGACAGCAGAATAGATATTTATAAGAGGAATATTTAGGATCAGTGATGGTATTTTCTAAAGCTGTGTCTTCTGTCAAGGGCCAGAAATATACACTTGCTGCTGACAGGTGTTGATAAACCTGAAGAAGTTTTCTTAAAAATAAAAGATAACAGAACAGTAACAGAACTCCCTAGGCAACCAAAGCCTAGGGAGTAATTTTATGTTGTTTTTCAAGCTCTTATACAGGCATAAGCACTGTCAAAATCTGCTGAGTTGAAATATATATATATTAACTAAAAGGCAAGGGAAAATAGAATCATTCTGGGTCCCTTAGAGTTTAAATGACACCTGATGTGATTTATGTCAAGATGAAACACAAAGACAGTGTTGTGGTTTTGATCAAGATTGAGAACCAACAATATTCTACATGACATAACTTCACTGCTTTGTTGATAGAGGTGACGGAATATATTTTTTTAACTATTGTTAAGTGATTGTGGTCAGTTCCAGACTTCTCCAAAACTAATCCTAGGGAAACTCCCACCCAAAAGTCACTCAGGAGTCTTGCAGATGCCTGTGACTTCCAGCTGGAGGATTTGCTCCAAGCTTCAGAAAGCCAGCAGCATTTTTGGTAACTTGACCACTGTGCACCATTTCACTTAAAAATAGGATGTGAGAGCAAATTGGATCACATCAGTATCACATGGAGTTTTCTGTTGATTTCAGTGCTTAAATTGTGCAGATATTCATTTTCATACCAGAAGCTTCAGGCAATATGGCCCATACTGTTACTGAAAATACAGTTTGACATGTAAGAAGGAACCAGTTTTAAAATCTAGTTTGTAGGGCATTCTGCAAAATGTCATATACAATTTGTGACTGTTGAGTCAGAACAGGTTTGGAGAAGTATTATTAGAATTAGAATATAAGAATATATTACCTTCCCATCCTTTATCTCCTTGTATTTTTGTTTTTGCAAATTTTTCCAATTTTCAGTTCTCTCAGTTCTCCTAAACAGTCCTTTCCTCTGTATTTCACCTACATGCTGGAGGTTTTATTTTCTAGTTTTCTAGTTCTTGCCCTGATTTGTGGCCCATGTTTATTCACCAGCTATACCAGATTGTGAAATATAATTCATTATTTCAAGAATATTGTGGCATTGGAAACTAGTCACCAGTGTTGGAAACTTTTATTGTGATGATTCATTTCTCCCAGAGCCACTGGTTTAGCAAAATTATCTCAACTGGCTTACACAATTCTGCTTGCTAGTATCCCAGGTGGGCTTTTTGTGCTGGATACATGTACATTGATGGAGGGGAAAGCTGAAGAAGAATAGACTTGGGTAATTACTCATTACCTAAAGTCTTGCCTGCCCAGCAAAGTGAGTTCAGTTTCCAGCTGGCACCTCTCAGACTTTGAGTCTCTGTGATATCTCTGCGAGGGAAACACTCAGCCCTCTGTCCTCTGGCATCCACTGTTACCCAACAAAGCCAATTGAAATGCTCTTGCTACCCCTTGCGGCAGTGGTGCAACATGATGCGCTTGCTTGTCCCTGTGCTGGCTGCCTCCGGTTCCCCTCTTGAGGCTGTGTGTGTCATTGAAGGTGGGAGCTCAAAAGAAAATGAAACTGCTGCTCATTGACATACACTGCTCATCTTCCCCAAAGCAAACTGTAGGAACAGTTGTACCTGGAAATCTCCTGTTAGTGTGGAAACATTGAAGACAGGCAAGGACATGCTTGTAGAACACAATCAGAAAAACATTTTTTTAGCACTAGTGGACATTTTGTTGGCAGAGAGCATCTTTCTCAGACTCAACAGCAATACCTCAGCATTAAGGGGATCTCACTTTAAACCCCTGTCTCTTCTGCTGGTAGTGAAGTGCAGAGGAATCTGCCTTTCTAGACTAGGACTGTCTGAGCAGCTACCTGCAAGAAGCATATTAATTGTGTCTGTCTCTGTATTTATTTAGTTGTTTTATTTGAGTCTCTGCTCTAAAGGACCATGGCCATATGAAATCTTCTTTGTACCTTCACCTTTTTCTTTAGCCTTCACTCAGAACTTCTCATCTCTTCTTCCACTATTTGCCTTACAAGTATTTTTTGCCTTGTAATTCTTACTTGTGTTAGTTACACTTTGCCAATGTTTTTCCAGGTGTTCCTGAAGCAAAAATTACTTGGTTTAAGAACAAAGTCAAGCTGTCCTCTACTCACCATCTGCGTGATGGGTTGCTGTTAATATCAAATGTTTCTCTATCCGATCAGGGGTTATACTCCTGCAAGGCAGCTAATCTTCATGGGGAAGTAACTGAAAGCTCCCAGCTGTTGGTTCTTGGTAAGTCCAGGGTATTTTGGTATTTTGGACTTGCAACAATAGTAATGTAGCTACTGGCATATCCAGATGGCGGAACTAATCACATTTGTGGAAGGGGGAAATGGCATGCAGGCAGCCCTGTTCTAAGAGAAGCATCAGTCTCCATTTGTACTCTGGGCAGCATCAGCTGAAGCAAGGTAGTGGTAAAAGGAAAGTGGATAACGAGAAAATGTCTAAGGACAGGGATTGCACCTCCCAGTCCCAAGATACTCAGTTTAACTCTTTCAGACTTGCTAGCCAAGAAAAGCATTTATTAACCATGTCTTAAAATGAGAGTGATGCCACTTTTCCCCCATGAAGTGCTCTGTCTTCACTGAGCCATCTCTCCATCCAAGGCTGTGTGATACTGACCCACTTCACAACAGGTGCATAAAACCAGTGCACTTCTAAAACGTACATCCTAAGTTCAGTGAATAGTGAACTTTACTTTCCCTTGTGTTTTTAAACACCAGACAGAAAGCCCATCTGGTTGATTTGAAAGAGAGTGGCTGCTGTCAAATATGAGTGGAAGGGTGGGAACTGGAAGTGCAGGAAAGATGTTTCCTTTCCTAGTAACTCATATTCTATCATTTCTGCTTGCCTGGCAGATGGATGATCCAGCCAGACTTTTTAAGTACTTTAGTAGTGCATTTGGTGGTGAAGTCTCAAATTTTGAAACCTGTTCTCCACAACTGGGGCAACACCATTAGAGCATCCACTGCAGCTGTCATCTTTCATAACTAGTGAGCTTCCAGAGAATGTATAACAGTAAGATTTCTCAGTTTCAATACTAAATTAAGGTTCACACTTTTCTCCTTCTAATCCAGACTGATTCTAGAATCTCAATCTAAAAAAATAATCTGGAAAAAAAATCAGTTGAGTTTCAGCCTGTAAACAAAGACTCCCAGATGATCTCTAAATCCTTTTCTGATCATTGTAAATGGCTTAGCTTTTAAAGATGTCAAGTTACTGTGAGTTATGCAAGCTGCTTATGTTAGTAAGCAAATTACAATTTTAGCTCCTTAACGGAACAGAACAGTTCAGGCATCCTTGACCTGTACTCCTGAATGCTATCAGCAGTAGAAAACTTGCATAATGTGTTCCATGATCTAACTAAAAGGGGATGAAGCCACTATTCATTTCAATCAAGCATCACATCATTTTCATGACAAACAGAATTGGGAATGCTAGGCATTACCTCAATTTTTAAAATAGCATTGTGATTAGTAAACAACTAAATCCTGCTGTTCTCAGCATAGACTGATCCTCTTGAGCTCTGAACTCCTAGTCCTTTGGAATTCTGCCTAAGCATACCACATGATCTGGCAGCATTATAACCATATTTAATTAGGGCTTGATCCAGGTTGTAGCAGAAAAGAAAAGTTTTTGACTAATTGTCATGAACACTTGATTTGGCTTCTATGCTGTATACATTTGCTTCCAAGCTGCTGTATCTCCTGATACCATATAACTGTCACATATGAACAGGATCAACTAGAACTCTGTGGTAGCCTTCAAAGATATTTTTTTTAGCTTGTGGTCATTGATCCAGATGTTATTTTAATAATTGCTCCAGCACCTTAAGTAACATGAGTTTCAGTTGTTATCCAAAGTTGCTTAATCTGCCCCTCTGAAATGGCAGTGTTGCAGCACAGTAAAAATTGCAGCAATATATTGGGGNGGTCTATATCCCAAGATGTTTTCTGCTGTAGTGTTGCTCATCACTTCATTCTCACAATCTGTTACCAGAGCCTCCACGACCTCTTCCTTACCTAGAAGATTTGACAGAAGTGCTTAGCAGTGCTGGGCCCAGCACCCATTCAGTGCTGACTTCTCCTTCAGGAACAAAACTGACTGTCAGTCCAGGGAGCTCTGCTCTCATAGGTAAGTCAAGTGCTTGAAGATTTTTAGACTTAAAAGTCTTTATATGCAGATGTTCAGTTCTGGTTTCCGGCTAGCTCTTTTCTCGAACATGCATTTAAGGGTACAGTTCAGTACCTTTCTGATTTTGTGGGTCCTGGCCTCAGGCAGAAACATAGTGATGGCATAGAAGAAGAAAGGAGGACTCCCACATGGGTTTCAACGGGGGTTTATTTCACCCAGAGGGCCCACACAGAAGTGAGTCTTTTCCCTCTCGAGTCTCAGTTTGAGTACACAGGACGTGTAAAGGGGCAGGGGACAATCTAGAACCAATCCCAAAGGGAGGAGGAGTTACCCAGAACAAAAGGATAATCAGTAGAACAGTTCTATACATAAAAAAGGGAGGGGAACCGAGAATTTGCCGAATCACCCCACAGCCCCACCAGAATTTTCCAGGCTTCTGGGCACAGTTACAAAGTGATGGACAGGACCCATAACTAAGGAAAAACCAAAGGGGTTTGAACATGGGGGTACAGGGACAAACCATTATAAAACAAGGAACTAAAGCATGCAGAACTTGGCAAAACCCAAAATGCACCACAACATCTTTAGACCTCATATTGCAATTATGCATCTAGTTTTTTAGACCACAGAATTTTTATTTTTTTTTTTTTTATTTTAAAAAAAGTCCAAATTAGTCCAAAGCTGCATGCAGAACAAGGGCTCCATAGTGCCACCCTTGATATATATATACAGCACCCCATAAGAAGATGTCTCTGTCCTGGAGGACTGGCAATCTTACTCGACACAGAGACATGGCACATTGGTGTGCTACTTGATCGAAAAGGAGAAATGTTGGCGGTTCTGTCTCAATTTTTCTTCAATATTTGGGTAGTCACCTTGCCACATGCCTGCTACTCATGTTGTATATTCTTCTTCAGAGCCTTTTCCATAGTTTTGCCTATCCCTCTCTACATGTTTTGATCTTGCAAGCTCTCTGTTTCAATCTGTTCATTTTATTCCTTTTTCTTATTTCGCACAACCAGTGTTTGCATGAAGCCATATGAGGAAATCATCCCCAATTAATGCTTTTCTTCTTTTCATCCTTTGTGCCTTCCATATATCTTTACCCTCTTTACACAGTAAGTTCTTTTATATCCTGTAAACTCTTTTCAGATCTGTGGGTGTGATTTGTTTTCAAAGAGATTCTCATTCTCTTCTAAATTTCAGGGTTTACTTATTTTACTATTTCATTTCACAGGCTGCTTTGAAACTCTATTAATTGTCAGGCTCAGATAGCAAAAAGCTTCTCCAATGAATACATTATTGCCTACCATGAAAATTTGTCAAGCCCTACAATTTCAGAACTATCTTTTCTTCTTTTAGGGGTAGAGAGCTGAAACTTTCAGCAAGGGTTCTGCAGATGTGATGTCCTGAGTGTTAATACATCTATGCACCTTCCAAAGCATTCTTTCCTCACATTTAATAGTGATTTTAAGATGTTATTTTTACAATGGACACATTCTATTTAGGTTTTTAGTTCACTGTAGTTTACTTTTCCAAGTATCTGCATACATTTGCAATGGCATTTAGCTTGCAGCTCTGGATTACATTTCTGCTTGCACAAAAACTGCACTGAAATAGTCGTCAGTTGGGAAAATCATAGGTATTTATTAGCATTGACTAAATAATTTAGATTATGGTTTTATTGTGCTCATTGATTTAAGACTGGGTCATACTCTATTTTATCCATTTCCTCTCGGATTTCCAAAAAGAGGTCTTATGAGTTTCAGGCAGTTTTTGTTGTTTAAAAGCAGTAATTGAATGACAAAGGGTGCTCTGCACTGCCTGTATACAACCATGTCCAGATCAATTTCATTTGGCCGTGTGGTCCCGTACCCTGTTGCTTCACTTCATGGGCAAGGAAATTCCACGGGGTTGTAACTGCAAAATAGCAAGCCAGTTTCATTCTCGAGGCAGTTCCCTCAACTTCACTGGAGTGTTACAGTTTGAATTTGAGCCTTGTTATATGCAAACCTAGGAAAATCTTCTCAGATTTTTGAAATAAGCCAATTCAGTCGATAACAATATCACTTAGAAAAAAAATAAGGCATTTTAAATAACTATTTATGGCTGCAAAGATGCAGTTGAAACATACTATACTAAACATATGACATGGTTTTTAGCAGTTCTCAAAACATCTACACTGGCTACCTAATGCCATACATGTTAGTATTAGGTATCACTTACATAGCATTTTTTCTAACAATAAATCGGCATGGAATGGTCTGTCCAGTCAATTACAAAACTGCCCATAGATCCTTTCCATTCTACTACCCACTCAATTAACTTTAATCCTGCTAAGTCTTTCATAATTTATTATGTTGAGGTGTTGGCTCTACATTCTCTGGATGTCCTGTATAAGAACTTGGGGTATATAAATTACTATGTGTAAGACCCCATGTTTGTGGCTACTGTTAGGCACTGGTATCTCTCAGGACTCAAAAAGCATTGAATTAAACATGCATTTGGAAATCTAGGGATATAAGGATTTGTTGAGTAGCAAAGAAAAATAGGATATGTGCAAAGAAACAGAATGAAATGTGAAGAAAACAAGTGATAAGTAAGCTCTGGGTAATCATCTTATTTTACAGGAATTAAAGATAACGAAGATGAAAAATTGTGTTAGAAACCTAGATAAAGTCATGCATGGGTTTGCCAAAGTTTAAGAAAAACGGGAGTCAATTCTTCATTAAACACCAGTTTCATAATAGTAACCATGGTGGGAGAAGAACAAGGAGGAGTTTTATACTTCAGGAAGCAATGGGAAAACAGTGGGAGGAGAACAGGTCACTTGGATCAGTGGGGGTGTCCAGGATTAGGGGACCCCCTGGGATGGATTTAGACAGGTGTTGGCCCAAGGGAAGTATTGACTTAGAACATTCAGGAAAAAGAGGTTGGGTTAGGGGCAACTGACAGCTCAGAGGGTGGAAACAACTTTCAGGACAAAACCATTAATTCAGGGACACAAAGGGATATAGAACAGTCCATTAACAATGGAACTTAAATGAACTACAACATTTTACAAAGTAGATTTGTGCAATGCATCCACCATCATTTCAACCATGTGAAATTATTAACTTGCTGTCTGGATTCATCTGCTGTGGGTTTCTTCTACTTAAATTTCAGAGGAGTTGTGGAATATAAAGATCAGTGTTATAACACAGATACCCAGTTTGGAGGTTTTCCTTCTCATTGCAAGGGTCATTGAGCAGCCACTTATGTGCCTTCACAATTAAAGTATGATTACTTGAACATGATTTTACTGTCAGCACTGCAAACATAGTCCTAAAAATCAAGTCTCTTTCTGATTTTATACATTACCCAAACGACCACAGAATCAGAGCAGTTTTGCTCCCAATTTCACTACTGCTTCAGAAGATGACCAGTTGGACAACAACAAGGTCTTGTTCTGCAAATATCAATATTCAAAATGCAGCTGTTTTTAAGACAAAGTGATAACAAAAACTTTTCACTTCAAAGATACAAATGATTTCTCTGTACCAAATTTACTGTATTTCACTCTCATTTTTCTTTTACTGGCAGTAGCATATCCCTCTCATTTTCTAGTAGAATTGCTTAGGTTCCCAGAAGATCAAACAGAAAGCAGAATAAAAAAAGAGTCACCTTGCTTGCAATGGCCAGCCTTTTGAGTATGAATAAATTACTTATTTAAATTCCCAAGTGCCTTGGAGCCAAACCCAAGTTCAGGGTGGGGTCAGTTTTTTTAATCATTGCAGAGGGGATCTCTTCAAGCCTATTAGTATTTGCCAGTAGGTTTAAAGGTTATCTAGACATGACAGCGGACAGAAAAATTAACCTAGAGATTTTTGCATGATCTTGGGTGCATTATAGTGAACCAAATGTACAGCTGACTACTTTAGGAGAAGAATCAGACAGATATATTAATGTCAAGATCAAACTCTTTCAAGCACAGCCAGAGAAGCTGATGCTGCAATTGCTTGCTAAGTACTGTGCCACAATGTCTGGCTCTCACAGGACTGACACTTGTTCAAAATCAGTGTAAAAAGTAATGAATTATCTCAATGAACACAACTGCTCTCATCACTACAAATTGCTTTCAATGTTTGGTGATATACTCTAGAGTAAGAGTATATCTTCTTGAAAATGTGTTTTCTTTTAATTCCCCTTTGCTCTTCCCATCTCTACCATAAACCTGTTGGAAATTTTCCTATATTTGGGAATTACTGCTATATTAAAATTTGAAGCAGAAGTGCAAAATAATTTGAAATCTGCACAAAGCCAGCAAAAAAAAAAAAAAATTCATTACTAATTACAGCTAAAGTGGCATCTGTGCTTCCCTTAAGGAAAAAGACAGCTGCAGAATCTGTGTAGTAGGATTCAGATAAAATCATGACTATCTGAGAAGTTATTTTGCAGGATGTTATTTTTTTTCTCCTCATTCTCTGTTATAAACTGGCCATCATGTTTGAAAAGAAGTTTTAATGCTAAAGAATATTTTTCAGCAACGTTATTGGATATTAACATTATGTTTAGTGCAATGAGAACAAAGTATCAGGTACATTCATGGGATACTCTGTCCTTTTAATTGTGTTATCTATTCCTTTCTATTTTTGTCTCAGTGAAAAGTCTACCTTGTCACAACATTTGTGAGAATTCCCAAGTAGATACATAACCTTTCTGCAAAGACTAAAATTAAAATTAATATCAATATTGTGCCATTATCTTTGAATTTTATTCTCATCAGACACTATCACATTGATGATATCCTAAATATTGTATAAAGTTAATAGAGTGTTTCAGCATCTTCCTTCTACATCGGATTACAGCAGAGTATGTCGGACTACACTGTAGTATTGCATTGCAATGTATGGCTTTTCTTTTGCAAACAGACACTGTGATCATTTGGGGTTAAAATTACATTATGATACCTCTGAAAGGTTGAACATTTTGACTACACTAAAACAGTGTTTGTTTTTTAGTCAATCAGACGCTAATCCAGCCACTGCCAAGCTCTGAACACAGAGTCAAAAGAGTGATGTCCTTCAGGCAATCTGCTGCTTTGAGTTTTTTTCCTGCCTGCTGTTTTATGCCATGAATAATCTAATCTGACAACCACTGATCTACAGTAGTGGTTGAAAATGCTTCCATATAAAACAATCTCACTCACCTCTGGGGCAACATCTGCTAATTTTGAGTTTGTTGTAAGAGTTGCAGCACCTGAACTTTTGTCTGTAAGATTTACTTGAATCACTGACCTAGATTTTTTTTCTAATGAAAGTAATGCAGAGCTCCAGTGAGACAAATCTTGGTAGGTAAATAGGAATATCAGACTTGCTGCAGGTGTCCGGATATGGAGATGGCTCATTCTGCTAGCTTCCATCTCATAAAAGATCTTTTAGACTCTTGTTAAACCTGAGATTTATTCTAGAGTAAGGGAGTTTGAAATACTATGAAATTTCTGAGAAGTTGACTAAAGGACTTCTCAATTACAAGATTTGAAACAACCTCTCCCTCTATGATAGTTCTCAAATCTTCAGGACAGAAGTTACAGCCCCTCTGGAGCAAGCATCATTGCCTTTCCCAAACCTGTCTGCCCTCTACCTCCTCTGTTCTGCATATTTTATTTTCCAAGTGCCACAGGAAGTTGCCTGAGATCCTGTTTCAAAAGGTAGCAAGTTTATATTGGGTTGTGAAATATAGAAAAATTTCTACAGCAGCACTGATATTTGCAACTTGGTAATTGCATTATGTGCAAGCTCTTGTTCTGTCTTTTGTTGAACTCCTTGTGCTGTACTCTTGTTCAGCACTTGTTCCACAAGTCTCATCTGACTGCCATTTTTCTCCCATAAATAAACAGGTAACCTGGAGCTGTGGCAATGGTGAGATTGAAGTTTACTGTTTAACTCCTTTCCCATTTTTGTCATGAACTTAATAAACCGATCACATTTAGCTTAGGTGGTTGAGTTTGCTGTAGGCGTTGATTTTTGATTTGCCGTTGCTGATTGTATTCAGAAGAGTCCTTATTAATACATGAAGCTCAGTGTGTAGGATTTCTGTTGTCAGACTAAGTTTTAGGAAACAGTATTAACTACCAGAGCCTGAAAGTTCTTTTGCCTTTTAATGGGCCCACCATGTGTCTGTAGGTATTTGGGAACATTTTTTACAACCACTGTGGGGCTGGGAATGAGCCTAACTCAATTTTTGTTGAATACCTTGTATATCTGCAATGCTGTGTAAGTGATATCTAATACCAACATGTGTGGCACTGGGTACCCAGTTTAGATGTTTTGAGAACTGCTAAACACCATGTCATATGTTTAGTATAGTATGTTTCAACTGCACCTTGGCACCCATAGGTAGTTATTTAAAATGCCTTCTTTTTTTTCTAAGTGATATCAACTGAATTGGCTTATTTCAAGAATTCCTAAATACATGGTTTTCCTTGTCTAGCATAAATTCATGTTATCTGCATTTCCTAAAAAATTACAAATAGAAGTTGTATTTATACAAACATTATTTATTTCTTTCTTTCAATATTTTTTCAGATTCCATTGGTTTTTTATAAATTTTATTTCATTCAGTATGTGAAAGCAATGAGAAACAATTTGCATAATAGCAAATAGTTAAATGTTTTTAGTATATTGAAAGATCTTTCCCTATAAGAGGAACTGCAAAGACATGTCTGTCAGTTTTGACTCTTCAGCAAACAGGTGTTACATACATGTGACTTTCAGGCATGATCTTACCTACCTTCATTTAGTTTGATTTAATTTTAAAATCTGAATACAACCCGTCAATTTTTCATGCTTATGTTAGATACAGGATGGAATTGAAATTTGACTCCATTCCATTTAACATGCATTTCTCATTTCAGTCAGCCAAGGAGAAAATAAGCTATGACAGGAAATTGGGGGAGTGTTTCTCACCACCAGTAACCTCACTACATAGTGTGAACACAGTAGCATGGTGTCAACCATAACATAATAGTTCAGCACCAAATTTGTATCTATTCAGATTGATCTGTGGCTTCTCCAGTTTATTCCAAGCATTTTGTTCCTCACCTCATCCTTAATCTGGCATCTATTTTGAAAGCAGATTTTACTTCCTTGAATGTGGTGTTTAGAGTGGAAATACTGTTCTGTTTCAAGTCCTTAGAAGCATTACATTTATTGGTTTAACACCAAGTATTGTGGTCCACAACTCTTTTCTGTTAGATTTCAGTAAAATAAAACAGAAATACAAAATCAAAGAATCTGATCTTAACCTGAAGTCTTCATTCACATTCCATCTTTAATAAATATTAGAAACATTTTCTGGGGCTAATCATCATGCCAACAGTAAATTAAAGAGTTTTTTGTTAGATAAACATGAAGACATGAAAATAGCCTATATTTTAAGAATAGACATCTATTTTAAAGGCAGTGCTGTATTTTTTTTTAATTTACATTTTCAAGTGTATTTAGTACTTGCAAAATTCACTTGACATTTTTACCATTGTTTTCCATAAGTATCAGACTGCAAAAAAGAAAAGGAATCCTAAAATCAACAGCCTTTGCTGTTTTTATCAGGTCTGAAAGTGAAAAAGTGATGCATGCTTTGTACTTTTTCTCGTGGTACTATCATGTTAGCTCAGAGCCTTTCTGTAGCTATGGTCAATCTGAAACTGTTACAAAGGTGTAATGGGGAGCTGAATTTGGCCTGGAATATGCATTTATTCTTTCCTCTCGAGAACTGTTAAGACTTGTTGTGGCATATCAGTCTTCCCTTTCCAAGTACCCCCTTGTTATGCTTGAAATATTAACATTTTCCCTACTAGAAGATGTAATTTTTATTAGATTTTTGTTTCTATCTCAAGATTTGCACATCAGTGGCTCATCCTGGCTTTGAATAAATTCAGAGTCCCAGTAATCTTTGGAAGGGGGGGGTGAACACAATATTTCCTTTCTTTACTGAAGACAGACTGAAGGAGAAAGGCCCTCTCATGCCAGAACTTTGACTACTCAAAACAGTCCCAAAATGCTTTCCCTAATCATCTTCCCAAGGGTTCCAATACCCAAAAGCTCTGCAATAGCTGTGCTGTCTGGAAACGAAGCCAGCTTTCCTTCTTAATCATTATAGGGATGAGTTTTGAACTTTGAAAGGATAAAACGGTCAATGTCCACAGCTGTTGGGGAAATAAAGAGTAAGTGTCAGTAATCTGTTGGGGAAATAAAGAGTAAGTGTTAGTAAACTTAATTAAATGGTATTAAGTTTATTCCTGGAAGATGAGAAGGAGATATTAATGGAACATGTGATTTTCTTGTACTCCACTTCTTACTTACTATGCATAAAATATTACCCCACAGCCTATGCATCCATACACAAGGGAAATGTATAGGAGATGTCACTTGCGAAATGTGATGGATAGGTATTATTTAAGTTTTACTGTTAAGTAATAATTACTCACTGGTAGTGCATATCCAGGCAATAGATTTGGGGAGCTTTCCCCCATATTATTGATTACTGGCTGTTCCTTTAGCTAATATGATGGAAGAAATAGGAGAACTCGCATCATTAACAAGTGGCTTAAGGGTTGGTGTCGTCGACAAAATTTCGGATTCTTTGATCATGGGGCAACGTTGACAGCACCTGCTCTGTTGGAACCAGATGGGTTACATCTCTCTGTTAAGGGTAGAAGGTTCTTAGCTCAGGAGCTGGCAGACCTTGTTGAGACGGCTTTAAACTAGGTTAGAAGGGGGAAGGGGATGCAGCTGGGCTACCTGCAAGCAGGCCCAAGGGTGCTAAGCCTGAGTTAGGGGTGAAACCAGCAGCCCAGCTGAAGTGCATGTATACCAGTGCACGCAGCATGGGTAACAAGCATGAAGAGCTGGAGGTCATGGTGCAACAGCATAGCTATGATGTAGTCACCATCACAGAAACATGGTGGGATGACTCACACAGCTGAAGCACTGAACTTGATGGCTACAAGCTCTTCAGAAGAGACAGGAAAG
>VZDJ01001047.1:155224-185849 GCA_008694505.1 Cyanoderma ruficeps | reverse complement strand
GTCATGCTGGGTTGGTGGTTGAAGAGATGACCTTGAAGATCTCTTTCAGCCTTGATTATTCTGTGATTCTCTGAATTGAAAGAGGGTAGGTACAGGAATGAGAGGTGTGACCTGGCAGCCAGGAGGCCCACCCGTGTCCTGGGAGCATCAGGGACAACATCTCCAGCCGGGCAAGGGAGGGGATTGTCCTGCTCTGCTCTGCACTGGGGCAGCCTCAACCCGAGTGCTGGGGGCAGTTCTGGGTGCCACAGTATAAGGTACTAAACTATCAGAGAGTCTAAAGGAGTGCTGCAAAGTTGGTGAAGGATATAGAGGAAAAGCCATATGGGGAGTGGCTGATGTCAGTTGATTTGGAGGAGACTGAGGGGACACTCATCATGGTCTACAGCTTCCTCACAGGGAAACAGCGGGGCTGACACTGATTTCTTCTCTCTGATGACTAGTGACAGGACCTGAAGAAAGTGTAGTATCTAGGACTATCTACATAGTATATATACACAGTATATATATCTACATAGTATAGTATAGATACTATAGTATGGTATAGTATATCTACATATCTATATCTATTCACAGTGGTGAAAATACTGTTGTTGCTGGCCTGTATTAGATTGATGAGAAGATATACAGCCAGGAAAGGCCTAATCAGAAGTTCAAAGATTTACAAGTCTAGAAATAAGTAAGAATTAAAGCATAAAAACCCCCAGAAATTGTTGCAATTGTGCAGTGTAATCCCACTCGGAATACTCCCACTGCACAATTTCACCTGCTGATAATATATCAGTGAGGCAGCAATAAAAGAGAACAGAAAAAATAAGGGAAGGAGGAAAATGGAATATAGTGCATGAAAGATTAAATCTACACAACACTTGCTAGTCATTGAATGTGTTTACAATTGCACATTTAATTATTTACAGTTTGCCAGACCACTGCTCTTTCACAGGCTGTGACAAAATGACCAGAACTTCAGTTAGTTTTCAGTGTTCTCAATCTTCATATTCCAGCAACCATATTTTCCAGAGGTAACTTCATATAACAAAGACTGTATAACATATGCCTTACACTTACTTCATACAGAAATGACTGTAAAACATTTATCTTTAGAAAAGTAGAAATGCCAGTTAAGGAAATAACTGGGAATGCATGTTCACAAATAATTGGGAATGCAACACAGGCAGTAATTTAATTCTGAATGTACCACACGTAAACAAATGCAGCTTGTTTTCTCTATCAAATTCCTAATTCATTAAAATATCAGTATTTGAGCCCAAAACAAAAGAGTTTGATTTTATATGAGTTTAAAGAAAAAATTATTTCTTGTTTAGCAAATCTGATTTCAAAATCAGCTTCAGTACCACCCTGTAGATGTGGTTAGTCCAGCATAGCAATTACAAAATATTGAAGTATGGAACTTTAACTACAGACTTTTACTTTACTTTCACCATCTAGTTCTGTCAGAATTTTAATAGCTATTCAAGTTACATTTCATCATATATTATGAAAGTGAAACAGAACAGTTACAACTGCAGACACAAAATACAACTTATTTCGTTACTTGAGATGATTCTGTAATATCCTTTGCTCCTGTCTATTCACACTTGCTCTTTGACTAGAAAATTTCCAGACACTTCCCTCGAAGTGTCACATTTTTGATGTAAATTTACTGAGAGCAAGCAAGCAGGGGGAAAAAATATCACAAAAAAACCCCACTGTAAGTAGCACTAATCACTTTGGAAAGTACACTTAACACACTGAATATACTTAAAAATAGTTAGGAAGTTTATAAAAGTCATGAATTTAATACAGAAATTAGTTACTCTTCAGAGAAAATACCATACCTAATTTAAAAATGGTTGAGATATTCACACACATTACTTCATTATTCCACTTCAACATTTTTCAGAAAGTTTTAAGTAGCATGGAACCGACAGTTTAGGTTTTACTTCACTATTTGCATAATTAAAATGAAATACCCATAAACTCAAATTGAAATCTTATCCAGATCCTACTGAAATAATGACTATGCTGCAACTGACTTCAAAGCATAAAGAATCATGCCCTTCATTAGAAAGATTGTTGTAAATTATCATAAACTAGAGAAGAGTGAATACTAAAATTAAATAGATGTAATATTGGCACTAAAAGAATGAATTTACAACCAGTATCCTAATTAAAACCACATTTTTAATGTACTCTTATACATAACCAATCTAATAAAAGGTACCTGTAAACTTGAGCTAAATAGTCCAGACTCATGTTTAAAATGTGAAGAAAACATTAAATTGTAGTACATACATATTCATGTGCGGCAAGAGATAGAATTTATACAACAGATCAGAAAAAAAAAAATCTGAAATTGATGAAAATCCAGGGAATAAACTGCCCTAATATGTTTTTCTGGACTGTTAAGAATGAGGAAAAAAATACTCACTGGCAAATGTATTATTCTGCCAGTCATTGTAGGTTATGAAAATAATAACATCTCCAAGAGAAGGGAAAAACATAGAATAAGGCAAGTATTCTACTTAGACTACTAAGAAAACTAAAAAATGAGAGCTTTTTAAACAAGTCTATGTACTTTATTAAAAAAAAAAAAGAAATCAAAATACAACATTTCAAACTGCTAGAAAGCCCTTTGTCAGATATCTGGCCAAGCAGTAACTGAGTGTTTTAGCAGATATCCCAAACTATTACCACCAAACACTTCCTGGAAAAACTATAATTTGAATAGTTTTATGGCCCTTTGTGCAACTCGGAAGGTGAATGCCTGGAGAAAAAAAGGGGGGAAATAGAGCATAAAAAAGTATTTTTTGCTGTTTTTTTTTTTCTTTCTCTAGTAAGTCTAGTGTACAAATGGAAAAATTTATTTATAAACTACAGAAGACATTAACCTACCATTACTATCAACAGCTTACGTAGTTTGGCAATGTATGGGTTTTTCCTGATACATTTTTAATTGCCAAAAGTTTCCTTGCTGCATTTAGAGGAAGACTTTAACTGGGGCAGCCATGAGTTGCATTTTTCATCCTGTATGCTGGTAGATATTCTCAAATTTTCTAATTCAGAAAATCACCAGGTGTATAACCAGCCCGCCTTCAGCACATCTGAAGACAAATTTGCGGGATTACACCCAAAATTTCTCTCTCTCTTGTTTAGGTTGAGATAAGAGAACATTATTTTTTATTCAGTCTTTTTATTCAGTACAATTTATTTTAATCCAATCTAACAACAACAAAAAATTAAAAAGACAAGAGCTTTCAGACTTCAAGTCAGAGCATGAAAATCTGATCTTAACTCCATGACACTGGTCACTCTTCTGGATTTGGTATTAAATACAGCACATTTTGAACACATGTTGTCCATCTGGAATGGATTAGACAAACTCCGAGTATACCTTATACCTTTTCCATCCTTTCACCCTCACAGACTAAAATCTTATAAACTAAATCAGAATACACATCTTGTAACTAACCAGCTGTACACTAAGAGCCAACTAGTGGCATCAGAAATTAAAAACAACAGCCTTGTTAATTATTAGAAAACATTCCACCAACACACTGTGCTTGTTAATTAGCTGCAAATAACCTGCTGGTTGACATTTGCCATGCAATAAGCAGTTTTTCAGATTCACATTCTAGCTACTTTATTGTTCCACATGAGTTCTCTCAAATCCCATGGAGTCTATTGGATTCCTTTCAGCTACAAAATCTAGGAATAAAGTCTAAAGATAAAATTTTCCCTAATCTAGCCCTCAAAAACATCCAACCAACCAAACAAAAAAGCACTCACAAAAAAAATTCCCAGCCAAGAGTGGACACCTGAACAATATTTCCAACCTTCTTCTGCTATCATGAGGTGGGGAACTAAAAAAACCCACACAACAAGTTTATAACTGTCACAGAAAGGGGAATTACACATTATGCCAAGGTATTTTATTCATTTCCAACTACTTCCTACTTTCTTCTATTGCCTGTTTCATCTATTGATTTCTATCATGTCACAGCCTACAGATCCTCACCTCACAAAAAGACAGAAAATGGGTAACAGAGAATTCTTCACTGAGATCTTTGAAGAGGTTTCCTCCCCTCCACATAATGCACAGCACTTGCAATCTCGGAACACGGCTCTAGACCCAGATTTATCTAAAGTGAATCATCTACACACAGATCATGTATTGCTCACAGTTGTTAGGCTGCATGTCTCAGTCACAATTTCCCTTTTATCAATCTTAGGGTCACCATTCCAAAGAATATGGCTTAGCAGAGATAGCAAAGACCCCCAGCATGTTTTTGACAGAGAAGTAAGAATATAAAAGCTATGACAGCAGTGCCATATTTAGCAACATGACTGATTCAAACGGTCAATAGCAGGCCTCTAACAAGGACTGTAAGGAATACATCCTGTATAGAAATAAATATTCCTATGTGAAGCACTACACACAACATAAAATGCCTCACTTCCCTTAGTCGGCTGGGCAGATTATTGGACTTCAATTTCTAGTTGGTTTTTTTCCCCCCAAATACTTAATTTTGAATCTGCAGATACATTTTTTCCTCTTAGACCCTTTCAATTCCCTGAAAATAAAGATGAGGGGGAATTTAGTGCTATTATTTGGAAAGCTGTCTCCTTATATTTTATACATCTGCAGAGACAGACACAAAGGGCAATATATGCCTCTGCTTTTCAAATCTCTCCCTCAGTCTTACACATGTGGCCACAAGAAAACTAAGTCAGTGGACACCATTATGATTTTTGCACAAAAATCAAATAAGGAAACACAGTCTCCTGTCAGGTGCTTAAATTCACCTCAAGAAACTCCAGTAGAACAAGCAAAAAGGCTACACAAAAAGCAAGGGTGAAAACTTCTTAATGGACTTCAGAGTCAAGTAAGTAAGAAACAAGACACAGAATTACTGCTTGAAATTAGAGCTCTTCTTACTAACAGAGGAACTAGGCACAGGAGGAGGATCCAAGACAAGGCTTCATGAGAACAGAAATACTTTGGATCTACAGATTTATTGGATAAAGCTAGGAAATTGTGCTCATTGAGCTGGATAAGAGTGCCTTGTATAAAAGAGAAATCTTGCAACAACTTAAGAAATCCAAAAGTGGAAAATGCCTTAGAAAAGAAGCATAACCATCTTGAACCTGCAGGAATAAAGGAATGTGCAGAGTCGTGGCTGGTTCACCTCCCTACCAAATGCCTTGACTAGTACAGAACCTGATGGGGGAATGTTACGTACTATTAAGGAATAAAAATATATTACTAACCCATAGGCAACTGACATCCAAAAGGGCAAAAGTGTCCATTAAAGAATTTCCTTTTAGGACTGCTATCTGGACAATGCAACTACAAAATCATACCCAGCTGCCTAAACACTCGTAATGTTACTAAAAAAATTAAAGGCATGATTGTGGTCAGCTCTACACAGGTATGCAAAATAAAACAAGAAACATTTTGTTGCTCTTGAGTATCTACAGCAATGTCAGAAAAATTTCTGGTTTTAGATTATGAACCACAAGAATTACAGGCGTTTAGAATTGCTGGCATTCAAATATACTTTCTAGGCCCTAAGACAAAATGGCAGCACCAGCCTTAACATCAGATGCATCTCACAGACAAGTGAAAGTGCCCCTTAAGGGCACATGAATGAGGAAAAAACTGACTGAAGTATAGTGAAATTAATCTGATGCATGTACCATAAACATAAACTAGTTCTGTAAAATTCTCTCCTTGAAAGACTCAAAAAATCCACGTGTAACGATGCTATTACTTCCCAAAGGGGCTGCAATAGGGCTGCTAGAGAAATGCTGCATACTAATACTGTGTTAATGCTAATAGCAGCCATATCACACTGCTTAGCAATACACCTATTTCATGAGTTACAAGTACAGTGATACCTGGCAAAAATACAAGAGTCTGTTAAGAGAGAGTGCTTTCACTGTCTCACAATATTAACATACACAAACCCACTTAAGACCCAGACAAATAGAAAAAATACACCATCTGTGCTACTGAGCATTTTTCCTCTCATCAGTACAACCTGCAAGTTGAGGAGTATTTGACTTAGTCAATAAAAACATCTTACAGCTCTGATTTTTTATTCAATCAAATAAGGATCCTTCCAACAGAGCATATCACTTCAGTGAGGCTGTGGAATTAATTGTTGCTAAAGCAGTAGGCCACTTGTGAACTTAAATCAAGTGAATTTCAATCCAAATAAAACATTTTTATATTTCAAGGTATTTTAAGTCAGGAATTTCAGAAAGTTTATCTACATAAGGTTTACAGTCTTAAAATTAATTCTAGTAAGTTTTCTGCAAGGAATGTTCCCATAAAAGCACCCTAGCTGCAAAGAGATCTTAATGCTTTTGTCAAGCATAGTAAACTTGTTTTCCTTTTAAAACATAAAACAAACTCGTGGTGTGTGAACTGCCAACAGTAGATGACATTTCATTCAACAGTTTTTGAGAAGTATTGATTCCTTAAGTGAGTGAGGTTTCAAATGTTTCTTTGTCTAAAACAATTGCATCTCACAGACCACATTCTGTCCCTTTAGAGATACAAACTTCAACTTCCCCCTGAAACCTTCCTTTCTACGGCCTATCTAGTACACCTTTTTACTCGATCTACTAACACACCAGGACGCAAAGTAATCTTCCATTTCAGCAGCAAAACACTCTGTTGCTGCAATGTTTAGAGAGTCAGTCACACATCCTTTGGATAAACAACTATTTAGTACCTGGACAAATCAAACCAACCCTCCTGATCTATAGAGAAATGTAGCACTAGAGAACATTTCTAGTGTAAAGGAAAAACAAAAGACATTATAAAAAAATTTTCACCTTCTCAATCCTCATACAAATTGTAACCTAGAATCCAACCTTCTGGCCCCTATCATTCTGTGCATGTACACAAGGAAAGAAATGTTTCTAACGTATAGTTAATGAAGATGTTCTTAAGGAATGCTACAATTCCTACTTCAGGATCTTTAGGATTAAGAGAAGGAAGCAACTGATTGAAATGGAAGGGGAGCTTGGTTCAAAAATGTAAGTAAAACAAAGTAATAGCCGTACACTACAGCTCTTAAGTTTTGTGGGTTTGTAACCTATGGAGACCCTATTTCTTAAAGAGTTTCTGAAGAAACAGAAAGAGGAAGCAGCCTACCAAGGAAGGTTAAAAAAATCAAATCACTAAATAAGAATTTTAAAAAGGCAAATGGATACCTCTACATTGGGTTGGGATGCACAAGCCTCAAAATTTACACTGGCTTTTAAAATTATTTATCTGAAAACCTGATATCATGCTAAAAAGCAAGATTATCACATAAAGATGCAGGAATACAGGAACTAAATGAAAGAACTCTTTTTTTTGTCAAAGGATTTGAGATTAGGCATCCACACAAGTTTTTCTGCTATTTTTATTATTTTGTAGTACAAAATAATTTTAAGGATTTACTAGGTTTATCTAAAATCTTCACAAAAAAGGTGACATTGTCTGAACAGCATTACGCCAATAATCAACCTCATAGTTCAAGTCTGTCTGCTTAGTATTTTACTTTCACCTGCCTCCAAGAACCCAACTGGGACAATTTCTGGATAAAACATTGAAGTCTGAGAATATATTCTCTTACAGAAAAAAAATGTAGGTGACACACGATATAAGGCCTTACTTAGACCAGTCTCTGGCCTGTGTATTTTTAATTAGCAAACAAGAAGTTTTCTGCAATTCCCTACCGACTTAGCAGACTGCAGGGTGGCTGCAGGGCCACGACCAGATACACCCATACCCCAGGCACACCAAACACAGGCAGGCTCTTGTCCAAAGACTGGTGGCTTAGTAGGCATGGCAACACCTCCCTGGGACCCAAAAGATCAGTCTGACATACCTCCATTCCAGCGAGGCTACCTGGTTTTAGCATACAGCTTTTGTTTAGGATACCAAAGTCGTCTGCATTGGTCAGACACCCCTAGAGAATGTGCAGCCTTAATACTGCTTTTTTCAGATAAAGCCACACCATCTTTGAAAGCAACACTAAGGAATGGCAGAGAAAAGGTGAAGTGCTGTCTTCATTTACACAGTTGAAGATAATGACTCTTTTTCTTAAAACTTTTGCCCCACATTTCAAATAAAGACTGCTGTATTTGCAAACTTAAATACTTAGCTAGGACTTGGTAATATTTTCAAATACATCGAATTACTTACTGAAAAATCTGGTTTCAATCAACACAAAACTATTCATAATGTTGAACTGAAACTTTCCTACTTTCCATAAAATAGAAGTACACACAATGAGCAAAAATTGATTCCAGTGTCAAAGTCAATAAAAATGTAATTACTCCGTACAAAGCAGAGCAGCATCAGTGGGACAGATTCAGGAAACTGCTTTCAAAATACTATCAGAGTGGCTAAAAAGTATCCTAATGTTTAGTAATATAGGCTGAAATTCCTTTGGATAGACGTGGTTATTAAAGACCTCTCCAGCAGATTATGAGTTTAAAGAACCCTAGCTATATCCTTCTCTTTCACATATAATGCCTTAAATGTCATCAAGTGAAAGATAGACAACAGAATGAAAACAAATATATCAACATTTCAGTAATTCATTTAGAATCATTGAAGTTAGTGGATTTACATGTTTATATGAATATAAATTTGTCTATACTCATTCCAACCCAAAAAAGGACTATCTATTCTTCACATAATTGATCCATTTTATTAGTCACACCCGGGATAGCTAGCAGTTTCAGTAAAAGCTTGATTTATCCACTCAAATTGATCACTGCAGCCCTTGTGATTATTTTAAGGAATTGCAATTATTATATAAATAAATCAATAGAAGCATTTTGTTGTAAAAGCATATATAACTGAACTTTATAAAGGTAGGTATTACTAGCGTGTAGACACAACACTGAAGCACTTTGTTGATTTAAAATAGAGGTATATTCTTAGAGGTGTAAACTTCTTAGAAGAAAACTAGGAAGTTACAAAATTCTTACATCCCTTTTAAAAGACAGCATACACATCCTATATACTTAGATAATGACAGTCCCCATAATGAAGAATTAAAACAAAAAAAAATTGGTTCTTGATGAAAAAATGTAATTTTGAATAGGTATAACTCATGTTCTCTCAAAACTTGCTCCTTTTATAGTTAGAGGCCTGCAAGTTAACACTGGCTTAAGCTTTTGTCTGGAAACACAGAACTACTTAGAACTACACTGGGAACATCCCACTGGAACATCCTACCACATCAGGGAAGACAGTACAGAACATACAGTTGTAATACATATTAAAGCACAGCTATGCAAGAAAACAACTCTGATTTGTCGTGCCAGAATAACACCAACAATGTGTCAGGTTAGTCAGCTGTAGCAGTAAAAATACAGAGTTGCCAATACAGCTTACACATTTCTATATTGAGGAGCTTCTACTGACAGAACCATACTACCCATGGATTACACCTTTTCACTTGTCTAAATTATACCAGTAAAAGTTTCATGCGTAGCAAAGCTGTAAGCACATATTCTGCTTCAAAAGTCCTAGTGAAGGAATTACTTACATGCACAAAAATGACCAAAAACAAAAAGCCTTTGTGAGAAATTAAGGCTTTAGAATGGAACTATTTTAATTACATTTAATTTATTTGCATTAGAGTTTAATAATTTTTTACAATTCTGAAATCTAAAAGCTTTCTGAGTCACTCTAGTATTTTATCACTCTGATTTTTACTATGTAGTATTTAAGATCATACGTAACAATTATATCTGAAATATGCATACAAAATACATGTAAGTGATTCACTAGCTTCTATTTCCTCTCAAAAATAAAAAGATCCATTCATTATGCAAAACAAAACCAAGAAAAAACACAACCTCCCTCAGGAAAAAGAAGATACTCTCACAAATTTTATGCCAAATTATACAAAAAATGCATTATTTTAATAACTAATTCAAATTTTCTGCAGTGAATGCAAATCCAAAATAGGTTACATACAGAGCAGTACAGAATTTGTCCTGGAAAGCAGAAATCATAACAAAAAGTTCCTAATCTAAATTAGAGCTGCTGCACCTGCTGCTACTTAAACAAAACAAAAAAGAATAAATAGTGTCCTTAAACAATAGTAAGACTTATCTCCTTTTAAAGTACAGTTGCTTTCCCATAACTGCAAAGGGACAGACACGAATGCCTTTAACAGGATCGTAAGATGACAGTGCAGGTTATGTTGAATTTATCACAGTAACAGTCAAATAGAAGCAAAAAAAAAAGGGGGGGGCACATATGCAGGCTTTGAAACTACCTATTGTCAGTTCTCATCTTAATTAAGCGTAATAAATCAAACCAGCTACAAAGCAGAGTCTCATATTGCGGGAATCTGCAAGAACCTGTTTTCAGAAAAATACTGTTACACTAGTTGAAGTTCTGGCTTGAAATTCTTACAAAAACACTTTACATGTTTAACAAAACATTTTTCATTCTGTTTTGCTCTCTGTGATCTTAGAATTCTTTTCAATTATTAAAATATGAAATGTTCAATAGGATCCATCTTTTCTACTGTAATACTTTGTATTGGCAATTATCAAGTGAAAATAACAGCAGAAGCAAGTGATTTGCAGATCTTACTTTTCCAAATTCTTAATTTAAACTTTATTAATCTGATATAATTAAGACAAGCCATCTAATTATTCTCCTACTTTTTAGGTTACCTACCAAATACATTACTTTGCAACTAGCCTCTAGACATATATATGCTAAGAACAAGAAAGCTACAAGAAATAAAATAAACACAATACTTATAATGACCATACCTAGTAATAAGAACCGCATTATCATGGTGGGCAATCCCATTTTCTGGAATGGTGTTTCCATCACTTTGGTGGGAGAGAATGGATTTCTGCCACTTACAGAAGCTATCGAGGGACTTGTCTGCATGGTGGTTTATCTCCAAGTTTGGCTGCAATACAACATGCATACCAGAAATGTTCCAAACAAATTACTAAGGTCAGTTGTTAAGCCTTTTGAAAACTAAAATGGGACTATAATTAGAAGCAGTGGTTTCTAGGAATAATATCTTGCCAAATTTTATGTCTGTAAAATCTGACCCCAAGTTCAGCTGTGTATTACTGAACCATCATTCTTTCCGCTCCAACTTTAATAATCATTTTGTCAATATAGAAAAAAAAAATCAAAATACAGATCTAAAAATAAAACTGACACCCCCAACGGTGTATTAATAGTCACCTGAAGTAAGAATACATATCTTTGAGATGATACGCGAGGAATATTCCTTTGAACTGCTTCATCTTGATTAAAGTAGTGAAAAATTACATGATAGGTTTTGTACTCAGAGCCAGCCACTTCAAGCTATAATTAAATAACTCTGCATTATACAATAATGTAATTTGTATTTCACAGGTATAAAACTTAGCACAACAGCTCTTACCTGATCTTCAGTGAGGACAATCAAACGTGTCACTATTATATTCACAACGTTTCCTAGACTGGAATCACGATAANACACTACTTGCTTCCTAAATGGTTAAAAATTAACCCAATTTCCTCATGTAGTTCCATAATGTAAAGTATCATTGTCACCTAAATACAAGTGATTCTTTGACCAAAAAAATGACCATTCAGTTAAAAAAAACCCTTTTGAGTCACACTTTTCAATTGGAACTGTTTATACCTTGTTTCATAATTCATCCAGCACAACAAGCATTTAGAGTGTTGACATAAGCAGAATAAACTTTATAATCTGAATACAATTATTTAAATTCAAAATTAAAGGCAGCAATTTAAAAGTAACCACAACATACTTTTTGACAGAAAAAGTACTCCATTCTACCCAAAATGCTATGATTTTCCATACTTAAACTATTCATTCCTGTAAGCTAGTAGATATATTAAAGTATAATTACTCATAGCAATAAATAAACACTCGACAGGTCCATCATCATTTCAGTACACACATATTGATACAAACACAGAGAAGGATGAAACTTACAATATTCATTACACTCAAAATGTAGTGCTCAATGTCTTTGCGACCATGGTATCCCACCATCATTTTGTCTGCCACTACCAGAGTTTCCACAAACCGTTCAAGGCTTACAGATCTCTTCTGTCGACCATGACTACTCAGTGTGTCATTGACTGGAAGGGAAGCTGGAAAAGCAGATGCACCCCTCATCCACCAAGGCTTGCTGCTCCTTGTGAGGTCTTCTAGGAACCAAAACAATTAAACACTTGAGAGGGAGTCACTCGTAAACTCATTCAAATGCAGCTGTTTTTATGTTGAGATTGCCATCTTCAAGGTTCTAACAAGGAAGTCCTTTCTTGAGGTGATGAAAAATTAAATTTATTTATTTTCTAAATTATTTTTAAATAACTTATACAATGGAAAGCCAGCTTTGAGCTCCAATAATCTCAACTCTCCTTAAATTTGAATTAGGATGATAAATCAACAATCCTCTTAATAATCTGATTTTGCACATTTACGTTACTATTAAAGATTAGTTATAGCTAACCACAAGAACATGTCAGAATTTTAAGAACAAGACAGCTGTAACATCTGGGGAAAAAATACTAGAAACCAAAAATTCAAAATTAATGTAAAAATTATCAAAATTCACTAAGGAATTAAATGTGCTCATAAAACACCATAAGGTTTTTTCCCTCCTGTGAAAGTCTGTAATTTTTCCGCAATTAGGATTACATGCCTAAAATGAATCAATTTTCTCTTCAGAAAGCTCTCAAATCATATTTTATCAGCTTGTGAAATAACTGTAATAGAAAGTTTTAAATGGTCTGACATGGGATAATTGCCGTAGTTATTTCAACACAAATTTCAGTTCAAATATGTTGATTCTTGTTTTTCTTTCAGGTAAATACATAGAAAAATATTTATTGTCTGCAAGAGATGAATTATTAAAAATCCAAAAAACTGTAATTATCAGCAAAACAAACATTACAAGATGACTTTGAGTTCTAATTCCTGTACTCAGGCCAAAATTGAGTCCACCATTCCCTACAAAGGAAGGGAAGGATGGACTCAATTTTTTGGCTTTTTTTAGTGTGTATCATATATCCTTTTCCCACAAGAGCCAACACAGCAAAGTATATTGAGTATATAGAAAAGTATATAAGATTTCAAAATATCTAAGTTATTCTTGGTATTTACAGATGAGCACAAGAACATTAATAGATATATTTATATCTGTCTGAACAGGACTGCTCAAGTGAGCAATTTCTGAGATGCATCATTATTTCTACTAAAACAGGGTCAGCCAAAGAGGAGCAGAGATAGAACCACTACCTTCCATAAAAAAGCAACGCTTTATGCAAGTCAGCTAAGCACACTGATTTCAAAGAGAAAAACTACACCACAAAGAATATATGTTCAGGTCAAAACCAGGAATATAAACCTTCAGCATTCCCACTGTTGCAGTGTTTCATATTTTTGAGGATACAGTATTGGTTCTAAAAGGCACATATTTCAGAAAAGTCAAAAAATTTAAACAAAGTGGTAGTTATAAAAACACCAGTAGAAAAACTGTCCTCATTCTGCAATGGGTATAATCCATTTTAAAAAAAACCTCTGTACAAAGTACTAAAGCCTGCTTTGTATTCTATAATGACTACTCAGCTTTCTCCTGTTTTTCACCTCTATTGTAGAAAATTCAAAGTTGCTTGAATTGTTCAAAGATTTGAATCCCACTTAAACAGTGACTTAAGAATGTCTGGAATTTTCTCTGACAGATACTCTACTAAATTTTTTAAAAATTCATTCTTTTTCAAATAACAAATGCTGATGGTTTCTGATGCCCTTAGAGCACTAGAAGTATTTTAGAAAGGCAGCACTGCTTCCACATTAATTCCGAATTTTCACTCAAAATGCAAATTATTCTAAACATTCAAAAACTTCTGATTTCAAGCACAATACTTAAAGAAGAAAAGAAAGATTATTTTGGAGTAATCTTCATACTATCTTTCAAACAAAGGTCTCAGAAGACTCCACAAGAACAACCATCTCTCATCTTCTTATCAGATCAGAAGCTTAGGCTTCAGCTGACCTCAAAGCAATGAGAAAGCTGGAAAAAGTCCTTGCACTCCAGTATGTATGAATGCTTACGCTGCTTCTCTCTTAAAAAACACTAAACAATGGTGACTAAATTATTTAAATGGTAAACTATATCAATAAATAAAGACCTACGATTTATTTAACAAAAATAGTTATGTGGCAAATTGCATTATTCTTTCATCATATGCATAAGTTTAAAAAGAAAAAATTAAAGTCCGTTAACATTGAACATAGCTATAGGGAAGTAAAAAATGTAAAAATTAAAGGAAAAATAAAGAAAAAAAACCCACAGAAAAATACTATAATTGACCCTTAAAAAATTATTGCAGAAGTGTGAAATTAGGTTTTAAATTGCAACTGAAAAGAAATCCAAACCCATGTACACAGGGAGTTCACAACTACTGTACACAAGTTTTCCTAAGTCAGTTATCTAAAATATTGGGTGCTGGTCAAGGTAGAGAGAAAGAAGCTCAAACAGAAAAACATATAAAATGCAATAGCAAACTTCTTACGTTAGATGCAACTATGACAATATTTCAAAGCAAAATATTATGCTGTTTTTTTCTAAATATTTTAGCACCGTTATTTTATGCATCTATCAAGCTTTTATCCCATGTTAAAATATACCAACTGTGAAGTCTGACATGAGTGAAATCACTACCTAAATCAAAAAACAGTAGAGCTATCCAGAAATAATCTGCTACTCTGCAGCTTTCATATGTGAAATTTTATTGTTTCTCAACCCTATTTAAATTTTTCAAGATAATCCAGTGGTCTCAAACCCCATTGAAGCAATTGGAACTTGGCAACTTCTTGGGAAACTTCTTACCAAGGCCTTAGTGATTTCAGCTGTATTTAATAAAATGTAATTAATTGGTGACAATACATACATGAAACAAAATCAACATTTTATTTTTTGAACATTTTTATGTTTAAATGCTTAAAATCTAATTTAAATTATGAAAATCTATTCCATGCTCTCGCCTGATTCTCCATGTCTCTCCAATTTTCCTCATGTATTAGCTACCATAATTCTATCATTGATTATGAAGTAACCCACCACTTACACATCCCAGTCAATTCTGGTCATGCTTTCACCAAATTCTGTACTCCACTTTCAATTCTATTGTCATTTTTCTCAGAAAGATCCGAAAATACACCCCCCTTGTCTCTAGCAATACTTCAAAATCCTGATCATTTCCCTGATGGAGAACAGGTACAAAATAAACTAGATTACAGTAGGGGAAAACTGAAAAACGATGACTAGTGGCACAGTCACTCAAGCAGATTCCTCCCTGCATATATCACTAGGCTGTTTTGAAGGTAAAGTTAAAATCAGTCTCTCAACAAAATAAATCATATACTGTCAAAAGGTAGTTACGGCTCTGTTACAATTGCATTTTAAAACAGAATGGGACTGTTCAAAACCAGTCAAATTCCCTAAACATCACAGAATACCTGGCTTTAATCCTTGGGTGTGAAAGCTGCAAAACTGAAAATTAATATCTGACATTACTTTTCAGCCTTTTTTTTTTTTTTTAGGTATTTCAGGATGCTTTGTATGTGATTTCCCTTTAAGATAAAGCTGCAACAGTGCTCAGAAAATGAGTTTAAAAGGCTTTGGTACCCATGAGGGTAAAACAGAATGTCGTCTGGAAAAGCAAGACCTTGCAGTCTTGGCAGAGAGTAAATTTTTTTAGACACTTTAATGGAGTGGAAATAGTATACAGAACAACAGGAAAAGGAGAAACTGAGATGAATGAGCATCACAATAATCTCAGGCTTGTAAAAAGCAGTGCTTTAGTACTACAATAATTAAGGACTTTGGGCTATGGAAGCTCAGGGAGTGCACAGAGCCTCCAAGAATAAAGGTATCATCAATTATACAAAGTAATAAATGCTAAGTATTATACCATGTTTTACAAAAAATGCATGCAAGCTGTATAGCTCTAATCAACCTGCGATCCATGTGACAGATACCAGCAGAATGACTGAACACAATCTGACAAAAGTAGCTGCCTCTGCTTCGTGGCTTGGAGGACAATGACTTCTAAGCATTGCTCTAGAAGACAAGATCCAACAGGGGCCAATATCCTCTCTTTTTGTAGCAGTGTAATAATGGTAAAAATTGCATTTTGAAATTCCTACATTTCAAAACCTTCCACTTATGTCAAGAGGTTTAAGTGACAGCTCTCCCAGCAAAATTAACATATACTAGTACTCTTAGTTTACGATCAGTTAGCAGGCAGTAATATTTAAGAGACTTGCTTTGCAATATTAAAAGCACATATATTGAATAATGCTCTCAAACTACAACAGAAGTTACACACATGAAGTCTGACATTCCATAAACACAATTAACTGAAACACTCAAGAAAAAGCTATCTCCCAAGAATGGGATCTTGCAGATAATCTGTACTGTAAGCTGTGGCACTAGACATTATAAACTCCAAAAGAAGCTAAAATAAATTGTATCAATGAACAATGATATTTTTTTATTTAAATATTAGTTATTGTCAGTCTGCCCCATGCACTGAATCTCACTGAATACAACTGCCTAGGTCTGAACTTTTAAGAATAAGCTATTACTGAAATATAAGCAATTGACAAGGTTAGAACATTTTTCTAGCATGTTAAAAAATTACTTTTGTGCTCTAAAAGAACTAGTCAGATTTACTCCAAACTGTCTTGAAGAAGCTAGTTTTCAGTTTAATCAAGGGTTATCAAGTCAGAGAACTTGAAACATATATTTGTAAAAGTTAAAACCACTTTGCAAAGAAAATATCTTTCCATCAAAACCATATAATCCTGCCCATAAGACACATGTAAATCACATATTTGACTATAATGGAATAATGTCAACCAACTGGACCAAAAAACACTATACCAAAGCACTATAAACCTCCGTAAACAAGAAAGATGTGGACTTAGTTCCAAATGTATTGATAATCATAACGCTGACATATTTATTGCATATCAAGTTTCTTCAAATGAGCTGGAACACATACTAAACATTGAGCTGTAATAGGTGGTCACTCAAGCATGCTTTCCTGTTGGGGAATGAAGTACATTTATACACATTTTGAAGAAGCCTGTACTCATTTCTCCCACTGTACACAACACAGGCATAAAACAAGACTTACTCCTGCTATCTTAGTTTTTGAAATACACTATATTCTCAATCTGAATCTGAAAAAAAAAGAAAAAACTACTTTTTAACAAGACATTACATCACCCAGAAGCAGGATTCTCATAGCTACATTCTCCACTATGTCTTAAATGTGAAACAAGCAAGATCTTAAAAACATCTCAAGTTATCATTTTTTAAAAGGAATGACACTCATTCTTGTTTACCTGAGACTCCACAGTGACTGTGATCATAGAGGTGTTGCTGGTGCATGGTAGATTTTTTGTATATAACATGAGGATGACCATTCTCGTAACTATAGTTACTAGAATCTTCTGTTATATTTCTTAAAGGCTCAATAAAATACTCATCATCTTCTGTAGCAATGACTCCATGCTTAAAGAAGCAAATAAGAAAATAAAAGCTTACAACAGACAATATGGAACTACTATCACAAAACTTAACTTTAAAAAACATTTCTCTGTGAAGAAATCCAGCAGCTAGAAACTAACACACAAAACAGTGCATGAACCAGCTCTCCTCTGCTGATTTTAGTGTGACCAGAGTAGGTGCTATAAACAATACAGTGAGAAAACATAAAACTATCATTGTCCTATTTGTGGATTGCTTTCACTTTTTTTTTTTTGGGGGGGGGGTAGATGCAGTTAAAAAGGCAAGAGATGTTCTCAAAATATTACAAATAATCTCTTCACAGAGATGTTCTGAAACTACATGATTCATATCCATTAAAAATTACACCAAGCCAAAATAGCCCTGCTCTAATGGCAAGTCCAATATCCCTGTGATTCCACACTGCTAGATGCTTAAAGCCAAATACTTCAAAGACAAAACACCATGAAGGATTAATTTTAGAATACATATTAAAAAAAAAAATCTTATTTTACATCCAGACACAATTCCAAAACTGAGCTAGTTAATAGAAATCAAATTATTTATATTAACTTAAGTTACACTGTCTAGAAAGCATTTATTCCATAAAAACTCTTGCCACAAATCTAGCAAATAAGAGCTATTGCAAACTGTACACTAGATCTCATTCTCCATAACAAATGAACTTATTTTTTCCTCATACTGCAGTGCAGAATAGCAGATATTCTATTCTCATAACCTTCAGATTTGTGAACTCAGCTTCTTCCAAACAGGAAGTGGTTTATGGAAGAAAGTGGAGATTTCAGGCCAACTATGCAATTTCCTGAACCTTCAGCAATTAAAACTGAACTTTACCAGAAAATCCAGGTTTTGGATCCTTCCAGATACAGAAATATTGGGGAATAAGCCCTGACAGACTTCTACACCAATGTTTGCTAAATAAAAAATTCTGATACCCGTATGTAGAAAATTCTGAATGTATAAACTTTCTAGACAGGGAAGAGCTATTCATCAGACAGAAGCCTGGAAGCAAGAACTTCTACATTCATATCCTGACTTGATGAATCACAAAATTCTACCTTTTATCTGTAAAACAAGTACTACACGTGAATCTTTTTCTAAGACCTCTATGATCAGCTGGAACACCACTTGCCCCATATCTGCTCTAAAAATCATAAAGCTGTTTTCAAAGACCAGAGGTTGTCTTTGTATTCTTGGTCAAAGCCCTCATCCTGCTACTGTTTCGTACATAAAATGCCTACTGTTCTTCACTTCCGAAACAATATAAAACTTAAAAAATAAAAAATCCTATGTATTATGTCCAAAAAAAGTGTTTTCCAAATAGAACTCTATTATTAATTGTGAAAATATATGTATGGACAGACGGCAGCCTTGAATTACTCATTCCTTACATTGTGAATGTAAAAGTAAGTGCTCCTCTTCAGTGGAATATTTCGTTACTAACTCAACTATTAACTCAGAAGGTAACATCAGGGTCTTAATTCACCTGGAAGATGCCAGTATCAAATTCCTCTTACAATGCCTTCTTGTTACTTGAAGTCTAAGATTTTACTAGAAAATAAATCATTTACTGGTATACTGCTGTTTAAACAGTATTGAAAATATAAACCAAACTGTAACTGGGCTTGCCAGATGTGCAGAAAGAACCTTGACAGTTTGGACTGCGTCCAGTCTGGATGTCAGACATCTGGGTTCAAGCGAATCCTGAGCCATTGTAAGCTCTGGTATTATGTTCCCACAGGAAGAGAGTCCTGTGGAGTGGTTCTAGCAAACACCATCAGGCTGCCTGCCTCATGCCAAGCGTGAGGAGACAGAGGTACCATCCAACCTGTGGCACTGTCTCTGAGACAGAGTGGGTCCTAACTTAAATTCCTCCAGAGCATACATCCTTCCTGTCTGTACTCAAGGCCAGTCATGTTTCCAAGCCTAAGCATGAATGTGATAAGATCTAATCACATTCAGATACTGAAACTGATAATTTTAAGTGGCAAGATTACCTCAGTGGATATTCAGATAGCATAAACACTTAATTGCAGCACTAATTCTCTATACAAATTGCAAATTTGCTCCTGCAAACACCTAAAGAGCATCTGCAAACAGTGGTCACAGTTTCCTCATGCACCACCAGTGACAAGAGTAAGGAGAGCATCATTACTTTTTCCAATGCCTAACTGATATCTGATCCCATTTGCACGAACGTTACGGTGTTTAATAACATTTTAATAACGTTTCATTAAGGAACTGCCAACAAATTTTAACACAGATCTACAAGCAGGTAGTGAAAATGTATCTGTGCTCAGTCACTGCAGTCAGACAAGTGATTCAATAAGCACTGGGAACACACTGACCCTGCACATGCCCTTCCCATAAGCCTGGCTTAGGTATACCATTTAAAGCCTAGCAGTATTTTTGTTTGCAAACAGAACTGTTCTTCCAGTACTAAACTGATGCAAGCGATCTTGCTGAATCACAGTAATTCAACATTGAAATCACTGATTTTTAAGAAGCACTCTAAATTCTGCAATTGAAAAGTACCTTGGTGATGGCCAGCATATATTCTATGTTTCAAAAGTTCATGCAGCTAGATACTTGTATTATTTATGTATTCAGCAATGCCTGATTAATACATACGGGGAAGCATACTATTATATCCAAACCAACATTCTAAACTTTGATTTATAATCCACTATTTGAGGAAAACAAAACTTCAGCTGAAAAAGGAGTTTGAAATAATGCCCATTTAAAGCATTAAAACGAACTAATTTTCATTTTCTTTTTAAGTGTTGCTATTGTATTTTAACAGTTCATAAATTAAACTTCCACTCCAAAGCATCATAAATATCATTAAGACATAAGAAGGGCCAGAAAAGGTATCGACATAATACCATGGATATAAGAAACAAGCTGAATGCACCAAGTATGTTACTACAAGGAACATTCCCAAGATTATTATCTAAAACAGATTGTTTGAGGTCCTGTGTTATCCAACCCCACTACAGACTGCCAACTCATGCTAACATATACAAGGTCTGGTTCCAGCAGTTTGACATGCTCAGACAAATCTGTGAATCCACATGGAGTTCCCCTGAATTTGTGAAAAAGAATCTTTTTCTGTCAGGCTGTCCAGCCAGGGCCTTAACCTCCTTCAGATGGGGGACATCCATCAGTTGCAAAAGCAAACTGAATTATGGGGGACAAGTAAGCACATGCCTTTTCCACACAGCACTGGAGTTTCACAATTTTTCCACGCCTTGAATCTTTTTAGGCTTTATCCTTTATCCATTTTTAATATAAAGTACTAGTAATGGAAACTTCTGAAAACATGTCAGTGTTGTTCAGTATGTCAACAGCTGGCTATACACCATGATTTTGTGACTGAGGAAAAAGATTGCATTAACTTACTGTGCTCTCAAAGATGAAAAAAATAGTAATCTGGACTGAGACAGCACATCATGGAAACTAACAAAAACTTAAAACCTTAAAAGTAGCATAGGGACAGCTTGTATATAATTTTCTGAATACTAACATTATACTGCAAAAACATATGAGTACCAAAGATAGCCCTAAAGGCATTGATACAGAATTATTCCACATACTGCCAAAAATACCATAATATATGTGAATGATCATCTATAAAAGTAGGTGTACTCTTTAGAGTAAAATTAGCTTTCAAATGACCAAACTCTTAAGAAAAATATTGGTAATTTATAAATATATGTATTTACGAATATATGAAGCAAACATTAAGTCTTGTAGCAAAGTAATTACCCACTGAAAAATTAAGCTCATGCTCTTAAGCCACAGTCACGTACCTGTGCTTTCTTTGCCATGTCTGTTTGGATGAAAATAACTGTGCTGTCCAGCACAAGCATTAACCATTGCATGAACTTCACAGATACGGAAATACTGTGTGTTTTACATTAACCATCTACGTGGGACCACAGTAGCCTCAAAATAGCTCCTACTACTGACCTTTTCAGCCCCAAATTACAAAATTTGCTACCATGCAAGACTTGTCTGAACACTCAGTTAAGAGTTTTGACACCTGGCAGAGGACAAAGGTGAGTGAGAATGCAGAAAGTTTAGGTTTTGCTTGATTTCGTAACTGAAGGATCCAGTATTTCTTTGTCTGAGATTTGCTCCTCTTAGAGTCAGTCAAACTCTATTTCCCTGAAGTTCTTCTCTGTTCAGCTAGTCTACCACCATTTTTTTTCCTCTTTCCTTCAGTATGAAATAGTCAGCTTAGAAAATGCCTGAGTCTGGTTGCCTTGTATCCAACATCCAAAGACCCTAAAATGCTGCTCATTGTAGGTTCTTTCATGATACAGCCAAACCTGCAATCCATCCACAAGTGTAGCATCCACTACAGTAAACATGAGTTTGAAAGCCAGCGAGCCTGCAGACAAGACCTTCAATTTCCTCGCGAATGCTTACTGGATTATAGAGCTTTCCTCACAACTTCAGACAGTTTATAGCACAGTCAGGGCCCAGCAGATGGAAGCTGCTGGACTGAAACTTCAGTAAGTAGCAGCCTGTAATTCTAGGGCATTTGGTAATGAGAAATATAGAGGGAGAGGCTGAAACAAGAAACAATGATAGGAAAATGAACTGACTGGTTGTCACTTTTTTTTAATAATGAAACTGAGAGAAGGTCTTCCTTACATTTATCTCAAATATGTGTTCTTCAAAGTCATACAACATATGTTATTTAAACCATGCTCTCACATAACCACTCTGAATAACTAATAAGAATAATTCAAGATATTCAATAAGAGGAAGAAATGTGACCTATGTGAAACCTAACGGGACTACTGGAGTAAATATACTGCAAACATTTTGTTTGTGAGCAACATTCACTGTTAGACACTACTACTACCTGCTTCAGAGTTAAACTTACAATGACAGGCTTTAATACAGATGTTAATCAAGGAATATTAGAATATGATTGGCAGTCACTTACAGACCAGCAATCAAACTGGAAAATACAAGGAATGCCTTAAGTACAATGCATTCTGAGCTATTTCTAACTCTAAATTAATAATATCGTCTTCAATATTCTCTGCCAATTGCTTTATTAAACATGTTCTAATCAGCAGATGTATAACAAAAGATTCATTAGGAGGAATCAACATTTAAAAATAGCTTTGTGATGTATTTATCTGAACGGAGTGGTAACTCCTACACACTGTGCGCTCTGGAAGGCACTGCCAACACGGGATGACAGAAGAGTTTCTGCACATTAGAGGATGGTACCAAGACTACTGCTGCACCCTCTGCAGGACTCATGCCTCTGAGATATAGCCATGTGTCACCCTGCTGATGTTTCTGGAGCAACACAGGAGCCTCACATGCTTGTGACCACATCTTCCTAAGAGATGCAGTGCACACCCGATATGTGAAGTCCTGAGTAAAGAGGCAAGACCATGAAGAACTTGAGTGCCCAAAGACTATATTAAGGCTGCTTTAGCACCTGAAAGACATACATAAGTACTGACAACAACCACACCCACTGAAGATGATGATTTAACTGGGAAACACTACATTGAAGTTAACTTACAAACACAAAGTTAATATACTGACACCTAGAACCAGAGGCAGCTTCACTCCAGCAAAATGGACAGCCTGAGGGCAAAGGGAAAACATGCTAAATGTCACCTCAGGATGTCAGGCACAGAAGAAAAAAAATAAAGAGTCTACTTCCTCGTGACATCCTCCATGCTTTTTAGAAGAAAAAAAGTGTCAAAAGGAGCAACAGATGGACAAAGACAATAGGAAAATATAGGCTTTTTTTGTGCTTCAACCCACCTTTATTTTCCTAACATGAAAGGAAAACAAGAGTCAGCTAGGGCAAGGGCAGGAGTTCTTGGCCCACTCCCTTAGCCAAGGTCGAAGAGGAACTGAAATGGGATCACCATGACACTCACTGGAGTCTCCAACGGGACCAACCAGTCTGTGCATCAATTAGCATGCACCAATTAGCATAAAGAGGTATTCAGCCTCTTTTAAAGAAATGAGTCTTGAAAGAAGGGGCTTGGTCTCCACCGTATTTTTAGCTGAAAAGAGCTCAAGCAAAGATGGAGTGAACTAGCTTTGAAGCCTGAATAACTGTTACCAGAAAAAAAAAAAAAAGCTATTACATGGAAACTGCAATCAAAGTGAAAATTGTACTAAATTCAGACCTATCTGCTGTAAGTCTACATGAACCAAACTGTAATACCAGTCAATGGAATATCATTTTAACTCCACTTCTTTGAAACTGTTCACTTAGTGCTGGAAATACTCATCAAATATTTTTCCTCACAAACACTCTGAAATGTTAAACTAGACTAGTATCAGGCATATCACAAGTAGTTGGGTGTAATGCAATTTATCTAGGTGTGAAAGCGCTGGCTTTTTTTGAAAGTAACATCCCAGGAGGCATTATTCAATCCAAGGACAAAAGGGAATTAGTTTAGCAACTCTGTGCAATCTTTTTTTTCTTAACTTAACAATTAGTTAGATCTGCCTATTCCTCTCAAGAAGATCAACCAGAATTCTACCATAATAAAAATGAGAATTAGAAACCATAATACATATGTGTATTTTTAATAGAGAAAACACTGGCTCTTGATTTAATGTTTCCTAGTCATGCATTTCTATTTTAGTATTTTGCTACTCAATAGCCTTCTTTTTTACTTCTTTGTATTCATTTTCTAATTTCTTTTAACATGCATGTACTACTGTCATGTGACCAAAAGATCACCAGTAAGAGAAAGGAATAAATTAGGCAAGAACTTCTAATTCTACTTCTAAATGCAAAAGTTTATGAATTGTAAACAAAATATTTCCCGTAAAAAAGTTATATAATTACTTTATGATGCTGTTACTTGCTAAAGACTTTTCACGATTTGAAATTATAGCAATGATGATCTCTACACCAAGCAATTCTTCTTCTTTTATTTACTTAGTTTTTAAACCCAAATACTCAAAGACAATGGGTGTTCAGTGCAATCAACATCTCTCTCTGTATAGATTCAATATCCTGGAGGATTCACTGTTTCCTCCTCCTTTCACCCTAAGCTTGGAAGGCTCTTATAAAGAAAGATCTCAGCACAGACCTAATCCTGCAACCCTAGCACAGACTTATAAATACTAAAGGGGCTGCCTGCTAGAAGACTACAGAGTTGAGTCTTGGGTTTTCTACACCTTCCTGTCTACTTGATTCCCACAGGGACTCAAAAAACTGAAAGATATGCCAATTTAATGCTTCTTCTGTAATTTAAAAGGGACAAGCACACTATTATATGTAACGTAATATGGACTTACCAGACCATTGCAGTTGCTTAAGGCCACTTTAGTTGTACTGTGTTGGTCTTGCAAATATCCTGTGTAATGACAGTGGTCTAAGAAATCATGCTTCCATTGCGGTCCATCTTTCCCCCAGTACTCTACTGTAAAATGTCTGGACACCAAATCTGTGTTGAGAGTCAGGTTTAAATGAAAGTGCTTGCCATAGGCAGAAAGTTTAAAAAATAATTTAGATGCTGCCAGTTCTTGGTCATAAGGGTCTGTGCTCCTCCTCCTTCTTGAGGGTTTAGGATTTTTCACAGTAAAGCTGAGGAAGGCTCCATTTTGATCAACCCTTATTGGGATTGTTAGTTGGTAGTGTTCAAGGTAAGACAGGAATTCCTCTTTGTAATCAATCACAAGGTAAGACAGTCCAGGGAGTGGGCATAGAAGAGAAGAAAATATAACAGGAAACAACAAGTAGTAGCATAAATATAGACCATTTCTGGGTAAATTTCATCACTCTCATGAGTAAAACTCACCTTCAGGTAAATGCACGATGAAGCATTTTACAAAATAAAATAACATTATTTTCTTTCTTTGTAAGAACATGTGTTTGGTTTCCTATTAATTTGCTTATCACTGGAAATATGAAAGTTTTCTAATACTTATCTTTTCTTTTCCTATTTATCAAAAAATATGTAAATAATTGGGGCTAACTTAAGAAGGGCATATTTTTTCCAGTGATACCATTCAAAGACAAAAGCTATAAAATCCACTTGAAAGAATACAAACAGTAGTAATGAAAAGGATTATGTTGTAAAAACAAGATTAGATTCTTACTTCCTAGTCTAAAAGCATGTTAATTTTATCATGGCAAGTCTCTCAAATATTATCAAATACATTTTATGAGATTTAATTTGCAAGGCTTTCCTACAGTTAAAAGTAGACAGAGAGAAATTAGAACAAGGAAATTTAATCTGTATGACAATTAATCATGATAAAGCTAAGAGCAGAGCCCAGATGGGCTCATGAATTATATAAACAAGGTTTAGAAAATATTACACAAATACAATGCAAAAATACATGCTTCTTGCCAGCTACAGAGATCAGACCCCTACCTTGAGAACTGTATGAAAGCCTGTTGTTACTGTGAAATTCCGATGAAACCATGACTAGGCTCAAAATCCATGTCCACGTCTTCCAAAAAATTTCCATAATTTAGAAAAAGCAGAAAGTTCTCTTTTCTTTCTCCTTGGAGAGCTACCTGTGTGCTATAGAGTTAACTCCACTCCAGAATCGCACCATAACAGGTATATTTATTTTACACTACTTTCAAATTATCTATAGGATGTTCCACTTTCTGGACAGGTACTTTCTTCTATAGCTGCAGTCATGTTCTCAATTCAAAGCAAGTATTTGTAAGATTCCTTAAGATATGAGACAGATGTTAGATTGGACAGTTACTGAACTTGCTCCATTTCTTTTCCTGAAAAACAGAAGAATATGAGTCAAGGCAAATTCTTTCTATTAAAACAGATCCATGCTGCAAAATACTAAGCCATCATAGCGAACTACACAGGGCAATATTTTGAGGTAATATTCAGTAACAATTTTATAGTCTCATTCAAAGTCACAATCTTACAGAAAGAAAAAAACAAAAAAAAGTTACCATTAACCTTGAAAAGCAGATCCATATAGCTTATGATGCACTTATCAACTTCACGTTATTTTTATGAATTCGTATACCTATTTAGTGTTTCTTGTAGCTCAAATATTGTTTTCAGACTTGTTCCATCTATAATCAATGCTATGCACTCATTGATCTCAATTGTTAATAACACGTCCCAATATACTGGTAGATAAAGGAAGAACCTGGGAAGGAATCCAGAGTACAGTTATCTGATCTTTCTGAAGCAAGTATTTTGTTATTACTCGGGCCAGGGTTCTGCTTATGCAGGCAGAACTCCCATTCACTTAAATGGGAATGCTGCATGTTAGAGTACTAAAGAACAAATTTCAGTATCTAAAGCCGTTCATCGCACACATTCTAATATTTCAAATATTTGTTGCAATCATCTTTTTTTTTCATTTACAACACTAGTGCAACAACAGTAAGAAGGAGCTCTAGGTGCAGCCAGGGATTAAATAGAAGATCCATGCAGTCAACTAACAACCCAGTATCGTGGGATACCAAACTATGTGTTGGGTCAGCTGGTACTCTTTAGCCCACTTAAACACTGACAGCATACCTGTGCACAAACTCTGCTGAAGCAGACAATTAAGAAACAGAACACCTAAGAAGGGGAGCTTGCTTAAAAAACAATTTCCAGAAGCATACAGAGTCACACATGCACCAGATAAATCTGTCTTTCTAAAATTTTGGGAACGATTTACAACATTCACTCACACAGGTAATACAGCTGCAGCTAATGGATTATTTTTGAAGGTTTTAGAAAGAGCTCCGTAAAATAAAATCGCAAGAAAAAAATCACCATCATCCAAATCCTATTTACCAACATTACAATGAATATTTAAGTAACATCTTAGTCAATTTGAAACCCATCCAATTACTAATGTGTAAACGAGGTTAATCTGACTTTTTAAAAATCTTTCAAGACAGCATTATTTAGGATTTAATCAGGTTTGGAAAGGGACTAAAAATATTTGGCAAACATGCTTTGTGCTTAGTAGTATTTTTTTTCCTAGGAAAGCAGGAAAAAAATACTACTAAGCATTGTGATACTACTAATGCTACTAAATAAAACTAAAAAATACTACTAAGCATTGGTGATGCCATTCACATGTGGGAAGGCCTCAAAGCCCATTAATAAAAAAGCTCTCTGTTTGCATTGCTATGTAGAACCTCTATTTCCTAGCTAATATTTAGTTACAGTTCTTAGAATTTTGCAAGTCTTGAAGATACATAATTAACCCCATATTCTTTCAGCTACATTAGTACAATAAGTAGTGTGTCTTATTTCTAATCTGAGAATGTGTAGTTTCAAATTCTTGACACTGAATCTGCTTTATCCCTGTTTGCTAATGAGCTGGTTTCTTTTCTTTGTGTGCATAGTTATAATCTGATACAAGCACCTCCGGACACTTCCTGATAAGCAGCTCAACCTATTTGGTTTATCTCCATTCTGTATAATCCAGTTTCCAGATGACTGAATACGTCTGCAGTTTTCCTCTGAACCGTTTCCAATTCATCAGCATGCCTTTTCATCTGCAGACACCAGAACTGGGCACTGTAGTCCAGTAAAGGCTCATCACCACCATATATAGAGGTAATATTGCCTTAGAGTTTCCACTTAGCCAAAATATCCTAACAGGGAACTCATCTTCAGCCTGATATGCTGATAATAAGTTATCCTAAGATTAAGATCTCCTGAAACTGCAGTACCTAAGGAGCTAGATAGCCCAGAATACTGGACATAAATTAACAGTACCCATTATTTAGTACCATTATTTACTCTTCAGCCACCAACGGCCCACATGATGGACCACAACCATATGCTGGTCAACAATGTCAAACATGTCTAGTGCTCTGGCAGAGGTCTTTGAAGTTGTCTCCCTCATTTCAAGTTTCACACAAGACCGAGCTCCTTTCATACCAAGCTTTCGGAAAGTTTCAGCAGAATTTTTTACCTCTTCTTCAAAAATATTGCTAGCCTCACAACGGATAGAAGCTGACCATATGAAACTCTATTAATGTTTCCAATTAAGGAGTGGTAATGCATGTGAATGATAAAGCACTCAGGTAACTTCAAGATAAAATACTCCAAGTATGACATTTGGTACGAACCTCAAAGTCTGGACTCTATACCCTTTTTGGTTTATTTCCACCTTCTTTGGCAGCCAATTTTCACTTGGTTGTTGTTAAGATGCAAAATTTGGTCAACACTAAGCTTACAGTAAGAAACTTCTAGTGTGCCATGTGGTGAGCTACACATTCACCCACTGGCAAATGTAGGTGTGGCTCCATGTCCTCAACCACCACCTAAAACCACAGATCCTTCTGTGGATCTGTAAGAGCTCTGGCAAACAGGAAAGGAAGAGTACAAGATGTTTTCTGATGCCAATGACAAAACAGCTGCATAGCACTGGCATTTCTCTGAAGGCACTGATGATAACTGAGGTTGTCCTGCCACCGGTGTCATGAGGTTCCTATCCAGTGACACTCAGTGAGGAGAAAAAAGGCCACAGTTACTGGAGCACAAGCCTTATGAGTGGCTGAGGGAGCTGGGGGTGTTTAACTCGGAGAAAAGCCGGCTCAGGGATGACCTGATCACTCTCTACAACTGCCTGAAAGTGTAGCCAGCGGGGGGTTGGCCTCTTCTCCCAGGCAAACAAGTGATAGGGGAGGACATAGCCTCAAGCTGCAGCAGGGGTCGTTTAGGTTGGACACGGGGAAGGAAGACTTTCTTCACAGAAAGGGTGATAAAACATTGGAATGGGATGGTCAGAAACTTGGTGGCCACAATCCCTGAAGGTTTTTAAGGAAAGCCTGGACATGGCACTTGGTGCCATAGTCTAGTTGACAGGGTAGTAGTTATAGGTCGGACTCATTAACCTTAGAGGTCCTCTTCAAGCTATGATTCCGTGACAAAGAGGACTACGGGGCGGTGACTAGCCAAACTGCTCAAAGCAGTGGCCATGGCAGCCTCCATCTAAACAAAGGTGCCTTGGGCAACTAAGGCATCTTAACCTGAAGGTAGCTCAAGTTTTGGGACAGGGAAGCATCCGAGACCGACGTCCCAAGAAAACCGCCACACCAGGAGCATCCACGGCAGGAGCGATGGGTTCCGGCGCGATCGGCGGCGGTAGCACCGAGATTTCCCTCCCGTTAGCGGCCGGGGTGCCAGAAAACACACAGCACGGCACCGCCGACCACAGCGCCCACACCGCCGCTACGCCTCGGGGCGGGGTCGAGGAGAGCGACGACCGGGAAAGGGACCCGCGGCGGGCGGGACAGGGGGTTGTCCTCCCCGCCCCCGCCCCGGCGGGTCGGCCCCCGCCGCCTTCCCGCCCTCCGCGGCCGGGCCGTGCGGGCGGCGGGAGCCCGCGGTGGGGCGCGGGCAGGGGCGGCCGGGCGCCCGCCCGCCTCTACGAGTGGTTGCTAAGGAAATGGGGAGGGCGGCGGGAGGGGACGGGGCGGGGGACGGGCATCAATCACACAAATTCAATTACAGGTATCGCGGCTGGCCGTGAAAAGCTTCGCAGGGCTTCAAAAGCTGGGGATTAGCCGTGCCCCCGGGAGCTTCCCCAGGCGAGAACTGCGACGCGCAGACCGCGCAGGGAAGAGCTCGGCGAAAAGGAAGGGGGGCCGGGAGTGACGGCTAGAGGGACACGTACAAAGGGAAAAAGATCGGACCCTCCTCCCCGGGAATTAACCAGAAGCCGAGGCGTGAGGAGTAAAATGACTGGCGTGCGGGCCCCGGCGTACGACGGGGCTGCCACTGTGTGAACCCCCCGCCAGCCCCAAGGCTCCCCGCCGGCCTTGCCGAGGGGGCAGCTGTCACTGCAGCCACCGAAAATGCAGCACCCACCCCCCAAAAGAAAAAGTCAACAGGCTAGGAAAATATATGGCTACACACAGAGTTAAACACATACACACATGCACATTATCTGTACACGTCTGCACGCACAGAGAGTTAAAAATACTGGTAGTGAAGAAAGTTGGAAGTCACCAGACACACATCCCTCAAAAAAAAATTCAGAAGGAAAAAAAAAAAAA